>JNHY02000058.1:0-74348 GCA_001691755.2 Amanita polypyramis BW_CC | reverse complement strand
ACACTAACACAGAGTAAGTGTTCCCCATTTATGTAGCCCCTGCACTGTTGCACTGTCTTGCTTCAATAATGGAGGCTCCAGCTCTGACATCACTCTTGATACCCCCTACATTAATCACTAGTACCTTCTAGCACATCTCATTGTAAGTGATGCTTTGACAGTCTTGACACATACTAAAATATACCTACTAAATGTACATACATATGGATTTTGCATCAGAAAGTCTATGAGTTATGGGTTGCATAAAGAATAACCAGTCATGAACAACATATGGATACCATACTACACCACACCAACTGTAGAAAGAGCTTTCATTACAACCTGAGAGCTGGGCACTGATGGCTTAAACACTGCCAAAAAAGGGTCTGTTTGCCATCACTTATATTTGTTTATGTTTGTATGTAATCTGTCTTGAAATTGGGTGGAGCCCATCACCTTATACACCAGTGTTAGCTTCTACTCCTTGTATCTATGCCCATGTTCAAGTAGCCTAAATTAACATATTGATGAATTCATTAGCTGAAATTAGATAGATAAAACAAACCAGTCAGGGTCGATTTCGGTAATTATGTGAATCCTGGCAAGAATTTTAATCTGTGATTGAATTGAATATTACTGTCCTACTGTGTCTTTTTCGTTTCCTCGATCTCGTGATAAATCACCCAACCTGACCGTGGTTTTCGGGTAAACATAACCGAATTTGGATGCACATGAAGGATCTGCAACTGATTAGTTTATTGGCCCCCCTACGTCCATATGCATACCCTATTCCCTTGCAGTGACCTATATGTGCCATCCGCAACCCATCTTGCAACATTTCGCCAGTATCCAGTGACAAGGCACTGGCGTAGTCTCCTTTCATCCCCTTGACAGCTTTCTATAGGTACACCGAACCGTTGCATATACTTGCGAATCTGGGCACGAATGGACACTGTACGCGACAGTGCCCGGAACGACAATGCATGTAACCTACACCAGTTCGAGGATTGGCCATACCGGACAAAAGCGTTGTATGCTGACAAGTAAAATCATTAATTACCGTAAGCATCCATGTCAAACTGTTAATACCATTTAGTAGCGTGAGATGATCCTATTAACGTAGAAAATTCATCAATGATCGAACTACACAATAAGGGAAAGGAATTTACGCCCTCCTCTGCAGTAAACTTCCTGCGTTCTAATTCGGCAATAGTTCCCTCATGGATTGCGAAGACATCCTAAGGTATGCAGGTTAATAAACAGGTAATGTCGGGAAAATGTGGCCACCTTTACGGCTGTTATCGCAACGATAGTTAACATTTCCTCTCCACACTGAAAGTCTTTTGATCGCAGTAACTGTACCTGCCCATCAATGGCCTGTTCAACGTAAGTATACACATACCATCCTCGCAATCCCAACCTCAAGAGGAAATTCTGCAGCTCGTTCTCCGATGGGCGTTAAGCGACCATCATCTCTCATCATTTCGGCGGCAATCAGTCCCTCGAATGTTCGAAGCATTGATTCAGAAGGTGGCGAAGTAATCCATTCAAATTTCATCACATCATCTATCCCCAAGGATTTCAGTTGCAGTACAGGCATCATCAGGTCGACACGACATATTTCAGGTGGAGTCGTTGAAGGCAACGAATCAAATGCGGACTTCGGGTATAGTCTATAGCAGATGCCAGACGACGTACGGCCAGCTCTACCGGCTCTCTGAGTTGCAGATGCTGCAGAAACAGGTATCGTCGCAAGAGACGCAATTGCCGTTGAAGGATTGTAGAGCCGGACCTGCTAATATTGATAAGGAAAGAGGCAAAGTTGCAAGGTAGTTTCTTGCCTTAACAAACCCGCAGTCGATGACAAATTTGACGCCGTCAATGGTGATGCTAGCCTATATATATATAGCGAGCGTTAGTAATTGTTGTTTCCTCGCAGCCCACCAAAATTTCACCTACCTCGGCAACATTTGTCGCCGCTATTATTTTCCGAAAACCTCGTTCCGCTGGTTCAAAAACCTTCATTTGATCCTCCGTTGATAGTCCCGCATGAAGCGGTAAAAGTAACAAGCGTAGTGGCTTTTGAGGTAATCTAACACGTACGTACACATGGCTGAATTAGTCCCTTTAATATAATTGGCAAGTTGCGCACGTTGGTACCCGATCTTGCAACAACTGCAAACACCGTTCAATATCTTCTCGCCCAGTAAGGAATATAAGAATATCTCCAGATCCTTCTTGCTAAACCAAGAGTGAGGACATAACCTCTTTGCAGTCAGTCAAATAAAATACCTGTATATTTATGCTCCAAGCTACATCTGCAGCTTTCTCACTGTAGTCGAGGACAGGTTCCTCAAGGTGTGCAATCTCAACGGGGTACATGCGACCCTCGAGGCTCACAATTGTCACCTCATCATCATCTCCTTCGTCAGAGAAGTATTCTAAAAAAGCAGCAGCATTGAGAGTTGCTGAGGAAATTATAACACGAAGGGATGGACGCTTTTTCCTAATCCTGTCCGACAATGGGTCAGCATAATGATTATGATATCACTAGAACCAAACATACTTCTTAAGAATGCCGAGTAACAAGTCTGTGTACACACTTCTTTCATGTGCCTCGTCAATCTTATGGTAATTGGATTAGAAACCGTCCAAAGCTAAGCATATTAACACATTACCATTACCACACTATATCGGCTTAGCAGCGGATCGAGCATAACTTGTCGAAAGAGCATACCATCCGTCATGTACAATACCCTCGTGCGGTCCTTGTTACTCACATCTTCAAACCGAATTGTGTAACCAACCTGCACGCATAATTGTTCAGTAAAACGCATAAGCAATGTTCCTACCTGACCTCTTCTCCAAGTGACACTCCCATTTCAACTGCAACGCGGACAGCAACAGACGTTGCAGCAACGCGCCGCGGCTGGGTGCAAACTATAACATTTCCCTCGTTGGCCCAACCCACTTCCATGAGGTATTGTGGCAACTCTGGCTAGGTATGAGTTCTGGTCGCGAGCTTTTGTTGTTCTACTAACGTGTTGTCTTCCCAGACCCTGTCTGGCCGACGATAATGGTGACTCCATAACGCTCCACAGAAAAAAGTAGTTTATCCTCTGCGAGATGTGGATAAGTCTGTTTAGAATCAGCCGTTCCACACATACTGTATTTGTGGATTGGCAATCGTTGACGCTGGGCTTGTATCGATAAATCGGTGGACCTGGCAGGAGTAGGAGCGAGATTCTCTTCTGATGTTCTATCCAACGAGCTGCCAGGACCTGTAGAGCCAGGCTTCCAAAATGCTAGTGACATGTAAGGCAAAAACCATGCGTGACGACGTCACGGCATTTAACACGCACTTCTACCATGTCCGAACGCAAAGGTATGCAGATCTCTTCCTCTAAGACAACGTTTGTGAACATGTCGCAGTCCTGAATAAATACTTCCCTCCCGATTTCGACCCGGACCTTATCCCTCGCAGAAAGCAGCCCAAAAATTCTCAACAAGTTGTCCGGTTAATGGCCCCTTTTTCAATGTACTTTCTATATCTTGACTTTTGTTCTATTACTGACACTCTTGGATCATTCTAGGCGATGTAATACGTGTGGAGAATATATTTACAAAGGCAAGAAATTCAACGCCAGGAAGGAGACAGTAGAGGGAGAAGACTACTATGGCATTAAGATTTTCAGGTTTTACATAAAGTGGTAAGAGCAAACTTTTTTTTTTTTTGTTAATGCAACTTAATTCACCGTATCATCAGTACTCTGTGTTCAGCAGAAATAACTTTCAAGACCGACCCAAAGAATACGGACTACGCTGCGGAGCATGGTGCATCGAGAAATTTTGAACCTTGGAGAGAGGAGAAAATCGTTGAAGAAGAGGATAGACTGGCAAAACTGGAAGAGGAAGAGAACAACCCGATGAAAGTCTTGGAAAACCGTACGATTGACTCAAAACGCGAAATGGATATATTGGACGCTCTTCAGGATATTCGTGCTAGGAATGCCAGGAATGAACGTGTCGGCCAAACAATAGATTTAATAGCCCACACCGGCAAAGATGAGATAGAGAGCGAAGAGGATGCGGAACGGAAGAAGCTGGAAGAAGAGGATGAAAAGCGCGTCAGGGAGGTTTTTTCTCGGGTGTCAGTGCTGTCCACAACATCGGACAATGATGGAACTCAGTCCTCTGCGTGCATGACAATAAAACGCAAAGCGGACGACGAGGAGCCACCATTACATAGCTTGTTACCTGAGTCGACACGGGCGTTACTTGATACAAAGACCGGGGTTGCGCAACCAGCCAAGAAACCTAGAGTAAACACCAAAGTGGCGTTGGGGATCAAGGTTAAGAAGAAGAGCAAGTGAAGGATGTGTTGTTATATATTTGTACAGAGCATTCTTGACCATGGACACCCGGGAAGACATAGTACGCATCTCCATTGAAAACGCACAGAGCTGGCAGCGCTTGGAGACCAGCTGTAGACATGCTGTGCTGCATCGTCTTGGGGATGAGATTACTAGGCGTGCTCTCGCAGACGAGAGTGCTGGATTGCAGGCCCATGTGCTTCAAGTACGATTCATAATTCTATCTGCCACACCTATGTTCACTCAGACCCTAAGTTCATTGCTCAAACATTGGCAAGTGCACAACCTAACCTGCGCGTCAATGGCCAACTGTACGGAAATTTGGACGACAGTCAGTACGGTATGTTTATCACTCGTGCCCATTGCCCACTAATAACATGACCCAATACAGAACCATTTGATGAAGCGTTGGATAGGCGTATTTGGTCACTTGCAGACACGCGTATGCAATGGTTTAAACGCATTGCTGAGACAAGAAGGAAACTGCCCCAAGAACTTACAACAGATCTTGTTATAATGACCCAGGAAAATCAGGCATTTGATATTAACTTTGGGGCCGATACACAGGTGCCCGACTCCGATCTGCTTGACACTGGGTTGCAAAAAGGTCAAATCTTCGGTATTAAAATCTTAGTAACTCATACTTCTTTCCAGATAACTATCACACTATTATACAGCAATTAACCGCTCTAGGAGACGAGCTTGATCAGGTGAGGGAACAGCCTAACATCGCGATCACGTATTTATGCCTGCAGTTACTTCCTGAACAACGCCACCGCGTGGAAAGAACCAAGGCAGTGGCAGTAGACATGAAGGCCTACAAATTGTGAGGAGCGTATCCACCGACACCTTTCCGCGTCAGCCCCGGAAGCTGCCTCTGCCACGACTCCCTCCGCGACCACGCATCCCACCGCGGCCCCGGTCACCTCTTGACATACTTCGACCACCGCGCATGACACCCCTCTGGAAATTACCCCTACTTTGACCCCTTCCGCCACGGCTCAGTGCTCCGCTTTGCTGCCTTCCACGTCCTCGCTCTAATCGATAATTTAATTATCATTTGACGGGTCGAAAACAGACTCACTCGTAACTCCAGCTATATATTCATAGTTACAAAACATCAAATATATGTTGGGTGTATTGAGGATTTGTTACGAACCTACTGAAACTCTGGGTTTGGGTAAAAATCGCTCAACAGGAAGAAGCTTGTCTCCGCCAATATAGACTTTGTCGCCCCTCTTGAAACTGCTGGCAACCATCCCTTCACCCATCTTCACAGAAAAGTATACCTCGTTGATAGGTCCAAGGATTTCATCAATTTTACCAATCATTGATTTGTTTTGAAGGTAAATAGGAGCATTGAAATGGGGAACTTTGTCAGGTAGAAGGGAGGTACAGAACATTTCATCCTCAACAGCGTGAAGAAACGACCCGACCTCTAGAAGAGTTGTGAATGAGAGAAGAGATCTATCAGGAAATGAGGACCCACCAACAACGTGTTCCGGTGGGCCCAAAGGTCGCTGGGGCATACTTCTCCTATCTCCACCACGCCCTGCGGGAGGAAATGAGCTGTTTATGTAGTTGGATAGAAACGTAGGGGTACCTCTACCAAAGATCCTTGTGCCACCACGGTTCATTGAATGGAAAGCGAATGAGATTAACAAATTTTGTCGCGTCGGTTATTTACGTAAATTCTAACCTTACTCTCCCTCATGAGTCTGTTGTGCAATCGCGAGACACTCATCGTCTCAAAGATCGCCTTAAACTCCAAAGGAAAAGGTGGTCACGATATAATTCACCTTGGAAGGAACTTGTGGAACTCACTTGCACGAGAAATCAACAGTTCTCGGCTATGTTTGTGCCTTGAACCCCTCCTCAAGTTCGCGCAACATCTTCACAACCCTATTTGTAACATTATATGCTGGGCAGAACTTGATGAAGAGGTGAATCTCGTCAATCACCGTCCACCGATATATAGACTCTTTTGCAGACAGATCATATAACAGTTCCGCCATTGTGGCCTATCACGTACAAGGACATCTTCGGACATAACGATTCCACAATGCAAATAACAGTACATGAACCTATTCCATTGCAAGAGGTCTTTATAACTGCACTATCCCTAGACGCGTACGACCTAGCGAAAGACTCGAGGTCATCATTGGAAATATGGTTTTCGGCTAATAAGCGGATCCTACGCTGTGGCACTATCTACCAGTTGGACCCCATCGAACTACAAGAATCTAAATCATTGGCCGAACCACTGCTTTACCGGCTCGAGATGTCAATGCCAGTTCTACAAGGATATGCAAGGCCCGGTCTAACAAACTTTGTGATTACCACCACAGGAGCCGAGAAGTCAAGACTCCTGCCTACCGGAACTTTAGAGGATGACTACGACGATTTCGAAATTAACGAAGGTTTTCTTAGAAGCTCAATTCCGCAATTATCGAACCTGCCCGTTAAGGAGCATAGCCTTCCTGTCACCAATTCGCCAATTTTCCCGCGTCAGTTTATTGCCAAGCCATGGCCCAGCCATTTTAATGAGAGTGGTGATGATATGTCATTTTATGTATGTACATTGGACCTTATTGGTCTTGGAGTGCTAACTGGTGATTGGGTATGAGAATACTTGTTGCCCGTCGCGAGTTTCGTCTCATCAATTTCACTAGTTATTAGCCAGCAGTCCTAACAATCCGAAACAAAGGCTTGTACGCATTCAGGCTGAAGACCGAATTGTTGATAGAACGTACGCTTGTGACCTATTTAGACCCGACAGATACTGATTAAATTGAAGTGGTATCATTGTTGGCTCTCCGGTTCTACTTCACAACGTCTGTTTTGGTCAAGTCGATGGAGATAATCTCCCCAGCACCTCAAATTGGATTATTTTACACCCATTCCACCTTAGAGAACCTGGACCCGTCATTCCCACTGCACGTTCTGTTACAGTGGCGCGGATAGCTTCTCCGACTACTGTGAATAAAACTTATCAGCACCTTTTCATCCGGTCGTTGAAAGAATATTTCGAAAGATGGACAAGATTTTTTCAACCCAGAGATGTTATAGCTGTATGCTTGGACACTGACGAAGAATCTTTCGTCGAACAAATGTGTAACAAAATAAGTGGATCAAACGGTTGCTATGAGTATGCTGTCGCCTCAAATTATGAAGTACTTTCTGATGTCCAGGCAGTTTTCCGACTACAAGACCGCGAATGAATGAGATGGCTTTCTTCCGAATCACAGATATAGACTCCGAAGCTAGATATCCGGATGCTAACGATATTGCCGAAGAAGATCACTACTCCCGTTGCAAGACTGGTGAATTGGGCTGCCGTGTCGATCCCAACATAACTACTGTGATACAGAAAGGAATTGAACACTCCCGCGTTCCTCACCTTACTAAAGTCTTTCGTGAGTTTGGTATTTGACTGACAAGAATACAAAAGCCAACTCGCACAGATAACCCCTTTCCCACTTCATCTCAATCAATCCTCTTACGACGTGACAGCGTTTATGGTAAACTAATGGAACTAGTCCGAGCAGCCCTAATTCGCAATGCTATGAACTACAACCTTTCTTTGTCAATATTACTTGAAGGGCCCAGAGGAGTCGGTAAATATACTGTAGCTAGAGAGACCGCGCAGTGCCTCGGGATGCATTTGATGGAGGTGGGTGACTTTCTATTGTTTGCATGTATCTGACATGTTGCAGTTGAACTGTTTCGAGATTATGGGTGAAAGTGATATTAGAACTGAGAGCATATTGAAATATCGGTTTGAGCAAGCAAGTAGCTGTGCGCCCTGTCTGCTTATCTTGCGCCACATTGAAGCCTTCGCAAATCTGGCAGAGGACACAGAGCGCAAGGATGGTGCGTCATGACACCAATCAATGTGTACCTTTGTTTAATTTTAAGCAGACTCAAAATGGTCGACAATCCTTGGAGAATGCTTAGAGGGTACATCTCGGAATTGGAAAGTGGTCGGACAACCTATTGTGGTCATTGCCACGACAACAGAATCAGGAAAAGTCCCCACCTCTATTCTATCTTGTTTCCGGCACAAATTCAATTGTAATGTCGGTGCCCTCCTATGCTCTGGAACTGACATCACATAATTGAGTTAGGCTCCGAACGAGCAAGAAAGACAAGAAATTCTTGATCGTTTACTTACAAATACCATTATATCTCCTGACGTGTCCGTGGAGGACATAGCCACTCAGACTGCCGCCCTTCTTCCATCTGACCTTGTCGATCTTTTGGTGCATGCCAAGCTATCTTCGCTGGAGCGCGGTATCCCTGCGTGGGTTCATTTACTCTAAGATAGGGACATTCAATTTATTAGTCTTACAGCTCCGTTTCAGAGGTGGTTGCCGCTTCCGCAGGCATTCCCTTGACATCCATCGATTTTGATCGAGCCCTAACGAAATCTCGGTTGTCGTATTCTGAAAATATTGGTGCACCGAAAATACCGAAAGTTTCGTGGAACGACGTTGGAGGACTCGCATCTGTGAAGGCGGATATATTGGACACCATTCAACTTCCGCTTCAACATCCGGAACTCTTCACAAATGGCCTGAAAAAAAGGTCCGGTAAGTTACTTACTATATCTGATACTTTGATGCCCTAAATGCACTGTTCTACAGGCATACTCCTTTATGGACCACCGGGAACGGGAAAGACATTAATTGCTAAAGCTGTGGCTACCTCATTTTCTTTGAATTTTATATCCGTTAAGGGACCTGAATTACTAAACATGTACATTGGAGAATCAGAAGCGAATGTTCGGAGGGTGTTCCAGCGAGCAAGGGATGCCACGCCTTGTGTCGTCTTCTTTGACGAACTAGACTCTATCGCTCCCAAACGTGGCAATCATGGCGATTCTGGAGGTGTAATGGACCGTATTGTTAGTCAGCTCTTAGCGGAACTCGACGGGATGGCTAGCACGGAGGGGGATGTCTTCGTCATTGGAGCAACCAACAGACCAGACCTACTGGATCCTGCCCTTCTGCGACCTGGAAGGTATGTAAAATTCAATTTGATTATAGATACGGAATAATACCCGACTCAGGTTCGATAAATTGCTGTACCTTGGCATAAGCGAAACTCATGAAGCACAAGTCCATATTTTACGAGCCCTGACAAGGAAATTCCATTTGGATCCAACTCTCCATCTTCATCGTCTCGCGGAGAAATGTCCTTTCAACTATACTGGCGCCGACTTCTATGCCTTATGCTCTGATGCTATGTTAATTAGCATGTCAAGAAAAGCCATGGAAGTCGAAAAGATAATCAGTAAGTTGCTATAATCAGTTAATCAGAAGTCCTTTTACTGATTACGACAGATGAGCTCAATGCGCAAGAACAACCATCAAAACACCCAAACCCAATAACTCCTCAGTATTACCTTGCTGAAATGGCTAAACCCGAAGATTTGCTAGTAATTGTGAAAGAAACGGATTTTGAATTGGCTTTAAAGAACCTTGTTCCAAGTTTGAGTCAGTATGAGTTGGAGCATTATAAAGAGGTGAAAAGGCGCTTTTCGGTAGTGTTCGAATAAGGTGTATGTGATTATTATGGTCACTCAAATTATTATCAACTACCGTGACGCAATCGGTAATGCATTAATGGTCCTAATAGCCATCTGTAATCCGGTGTCTGGGTATCGACGTGCAAGTTCTTTCTTCAACGAACACGTCCTTCCACTACTTGCTGCTCACTCATTGCGAATCGACAACGTTTTCGCAACGGAGTACCCCGGTCATGCTGGAAAGATTGTTCGCGATTTCATAACTACGAAACATGGCAAAGACAAGATCCAAATAATCCTATGTTCCGGAGATGGACTTATTCACGAAATTGTCAATGACTTGCCGTCATCGGCCAGCAACCCGGCGTCTGGAGTGGCCAACACCATCGAATTCATCCTCCTTCCATGTGGAACGGCAAACGCTTTGTACTCTTCCTTCTTTCCACCTCATTCACAACAACCCAAAAAATACCCATATGAGCTCCAGTCTCTATACAAATACTTGAGATCATCTGATACACGGCCCCTCACTGTCGCAGTAAATATCATGATCCCATCCGTGCCGATAATCGAAGTGTTATCGACTGTTGTAACCTCTACCTGCCTACATGCTTCTATTCTACGTGATTCTGAAGTGCTACGGGAGGAGTTCCCGGGCCTTGACAGGTATGTAGAGTCTTTTTACTCGTCTACCGTCTAACCGCCCTATCCAAAGGTTTAAAATAGCCGCGCAGAGAAATTGTGACAGATGGTATTATGCGCATGCGAAAATTTTCCCATCAAGCGATGGAGAGCCTGTTAAAGTCTTTGAACCAAGTCTTAAACGTTTCGTCAGTCACCCCGAGACCAAGCAGGGGGCGGTTGTAGAAATGGAAGGGCCATTCGTTTACTTTCTCTCCACCGTGAATGTCGATAGGCTGGAGCCTACGTATGTGATTACTCCATCGGTTGAGCCAGCTTCTGCCGGGTTTTGCGACCTCGTTATCATTCGGCCTTCTCGTGATCCAACATATCGTGCTGATGATGAAACTGGACGAAGCACCTTCATTGCCAAGCTATGGGAGATCTTGAATGCACCTAATAAGGATGGAGAACACATTCATCTGCGTTACGGAGAAGATGGAAAGATTACAACAGAAGGGGAAGGCCCCCCCGTCGTAGAATACCTCCGGTGTGGTAAATGGGAATGGCATCCTGTAAGTCTTATTTTTTTTTCCTCAATCATTAATGCATCATCTCTGAGGACGCTAAAAGGAAGAAACGGACGAGCGCGCCCATTGTGTATGCTCGGACGGTGCAATATACCAGATTCCGAAGGGAGGGAAGTTAGCATCCTCCATCACATCAACGCGAAACCGGACCAAATTTGTTCTGTATGCATGATAACATGTTGGTATCTATGCTAGCTCTCTCGATGCAAGCAGTTTCTGTACAATAGCCCGAGTATATTCGTGTACTTCGTCAATCGATGTGGATGCATCAATCTGCGTTGGATGGAAGATTTCATTCTAGATAACTGTTTTGTTAACTTACCTCGGCGACCCTTCCTTGAGACTTGTAGTATTCTATCACAGGCATGGTATCCTTTTCATATGTCCCTAAATGTCGTTGGTAAAGTGCGTTAAGAGCTGACGAATACCAAACACCCACGGAATCGTTTCTTGATGCTCTCTACATTATCATCTTCACGGCCACTTGTCTTTCCCCTTTCCATCAGACGATTCAACATAACCTCTTCCGTTGTAGCATAGTACAGGACGAGGGAAGAGATGCAAACCTGAAGAAAGATGTAGAATAAGTGTCAGCACGAGGGTCGTGCACAACGAACCTGCTCCTCAAAGCCTATTGCTTGATCCATTTTCCGGGGGAAACCATCTATCAAGAATCTGCCCAGACCAACTTTGTTCTCTTTCAAAACAACTGACATGGCGTTTTGCAGTAGTGTCATCGTCACTTTCATTGGGACAATTGTCCCTTCACGTATACATGTTTGGATCAAGGTACCATATTGTGATCCTTCGCGATTCTGTTCGACACGAAGCAAATCCCCAGCTGACCGACCCCGTTAAATAGTGCCCTTTAGCGACTGGTATCTTTGCTCACCTGAAAGGTGGAAAAAATTAAAGTCTTCAGCGAGTAGAGTGCTTTGAGTTCCTTTTCCTGGCGGAGTGAAGAGTTCATAGCCCCAAGGATATCAAGACAAGGGAGAAACCCACCTGATCCCGGCCCTCCCAGGACAAAAACAACAATCACTTTGTTGCTATCGAACACCGGCTCAGGCCTCTCATCTCCTTTCTGTGGGCGAACGGTTTGCGGGGAAGGGATATCTGTTGTCATTGATCTGACGAGTTATTGTGCACAGGAGGTATAAGAGGATGATCTGTTGGCCGACGTTGAAGTGAGGCCGGCGTGTTATGTTCTCTGTACTTAACGATGGAGAAAAATGTAGCGAAGGAAGTTAGAGACAGGGCTAACAGAAGTAGAGGATTAGGGCCCTTCCTGGTGCTGGTCATACAGGAGGACAAATATGTATGTCCTTTCTCATGGACTTCCAGCACACGCATAACACCGACATCTTCTGTCTGAAAACCTGTCCTTTCGATGATGGGCGCGACCTCATAGCAATTGGAGGCGATTATGGTGTAGATATTCTTACCGTGGTGCGTGCCAGTGCGCGACATTTAACCCCCATGTACAACAATTCTATATTGCAGGGTAGCTCGGAGTGCCGCGTTGTCGCTTCGTTTCACATTGGCGCTAGAGTCACCGCGCTAGCATGGTCGTCTAAGTCTGTTTCACCTAATATTGGTAGTGAATGGGTCCTGGAGTAGGCCTTCGTTTGTCCCTCAGCTAAGTAGCGGCGATGAGATTTTCCAGACTGGCCGCCGCAAGCTCAGATTACGGTTTGTACCTTCTCGCAAAAACATCGGTCTCTGAAGAGTTTATGTTCAAATTTGGGGGAGAGTTAACTGGTCACCACGGCAAGATAAATGATATGGCATTTTGTGGTGGGCGGGGCAAGAACAGCATGCGTTACGTCGGAAGTGTCTCAGGTCAACCACTCCCTTTTCGCCTCTTATCATCCCTTGACTTTCTTCCCGTAAAAGATGATAAGATGCTTATGGTGTGGGACTTGTACCCTGACAATCCTGCGCAGCCACTGGAAGGGAGGCCCCAACCGACAGCTTATGCAATTCCATTCCCGCATCCATTAAGCTCAATTGACTCCCATGCGTCAAGTGACAAAGAATTCCTTGTCGCAGACCGCAGGGGCTTTGTGTATATTTCGGATTGGAGATCTGATCCAGAAAATGCTGTGGAGCTTGATTCGTGCAATTGCAATGTTGTCGAGCTTGTAAATCCGTCGGCGTTGCTGTCGGTCGGTGGCTCCTGTAGCTCTGCCGCATGGCGGCCAGACAACGCAGATATGTATGTCCATACACTGCCTACTTACTGTATCTGACTAGTATCGTCAAGTATCGGTGCCGTTTGTGGTACCCAATTCGCTGTGTGGGATCTTAGAAATTCACAAGGTGGACGACCATTTCGAAATGGGATCAGTTTCCCAGATGGTGGTCATTATTTCCGGTATGTCGATGCTATAAGCCCATTCATCACCTGAGCTCTTCGTAGTTGGTGCCCTACTTATCCAGAATATTTCGCAATTGCCTCAAAGACGCCAAATCAAGGTGCTACTATTCATGTTTATAACCTTAACTACATCAATGCGCAGCCGTCAGTATTTAACATGGCCCCAAGACCGCATGCTGTTGATGCCATGGACTTTGTCTACCTTCACGGGATCCCTTATGTTGCTGCAGCTGTGGGTCGGAAACTAGTTATTTTTCATATAGGCATTGGCAAATAATTAACTAGTCACTTGAGGCATCTGCCAGGATATGCATACAATTTAGTCTACATCCTAGCTCCTCGGGCAAGAAAAGCAAGAAACAAACAGAAATTACATATATGAAATGTTGGTAATTAATGACCATAATTGGGCATTTGGTGGTATTGAACCTGCCCATGATATCGCTGTTGCGAATGTCCATTCTCAACGGAGTAAGGTATAGTGCGGTCCATGTTCGTCGCATTTGGGTCACCACTACCGTAACCAAGTTCTAAAAACATATTCTTCCAGTAATCTGCATCTTCAGCCGATGCGTTATGCGGTGCCGCTGGGAGGAGCCCCATATGATAACTAAAGGGAATTGTGGTTCCATGAGGGTTCCCAGGGAGAGATCCATTCCTAGTGGGAGAATCGGGCGCGTAGGCATTGTGTTGAACATAGGAGTGGGAATTCAGTGGAAAGGAATTGAATGAAAATGAATGATCAGGCGTCTGTTGCACTTGATGATTGTAAATCTGTGAAGTAGCATTCTGCGCTGAAACATGAGAGTTCGGCGGGGCTGTCAATTCAGGACCGATGAAAAGCAACTATGAATATCCCAACCGATTGGAATGCAATGTAAAGTCACCTTGTAGCCTCGGATCAATAGACATGCCATTCTCTTTCCGTTTTTCGGCACGCCGCAGCTTAACTACTTCTTCTGCAACTAAACTACGTAAAAACCGCGCGTGATAATAAGCGGCCGACGTAGATGCAGGTGAAGATGCGTCGTGATATGCATCGGCAGTCCGATTAATAAGGTCGTAGATTTCGTGTGAAATACTTTCATTCAAGTGTGCATAAGTGACTGGGTTTCGAAGTAGCTGACAATCATTTTCAAGTAGCGGCATATAAGATGGGAAATAACACATACACGTAACAGAAAAACAGCTGAATATGCGGACATTACCATGATGGAATCTTGGGTATATCGCTGTGAAAACCAGATTAATAATCAGCAGAGGGATGAAAGTTATAGTACTCACTAGCACGCTTACGCTCGCAAAGTCTTCGGATATGATGCGGAGAGAGTCCAGGGCACTTGAACAACAGGTTAATAGAGTCTGTCGACTGGGACTCTGTCGACTGCCCTAAACATCGGAATGTGAATTGCGGTTCTCGATTACGCGAGTTGAAACGGCGTACAGGAGACATGGCGGCTTGTATGCCAAAACTGTTCAGAAACAGTCTGACGTACAGTTTGAAGAAAGATAAGAAAGACGTGTGAAACTTTTCGCCGCCAGCTAGGTGCGGATAATAAGTATTTTCCAACGGCTAACTATTGTAACATACCAAGGTCCATTTCGCGCTGCCAGGTATCGGACCATTGATTTAATTTGGTATTACAACTGCATAGGAGCGCTTCATAATTCATATCAGTATGAGAGCCAGCGCTCGGAGACCTCAAACTATTGAAGACGTCGGTGGTCTCCGCCTGGATATATTGTCAGATGCATGGGACATGTCTCTAAGAAAGGTCTCACAGCAATACGACGGAGTTCAACGAAGGCTCCTATGACAACGTCTTCCGGGCGTACCGGCCCTCCACCTTCTTTATGCCATGAGTTGGCGTGCCTAATGAGATCGTCCTCGGGTAACATCCAGTGCCTACCCGTCTGAGTGCTTAAGCTGCGATCATGCACAAATAGAACTAGATAGGTCCTTTCTCGATTGCGGCGCTCAAGTTTCTGGTACTCAGTTTCGTTCGCCGGCGGAACAGGGACGTAGCAGTTGAGATCCAATTCCACAGCCATCCGACATGCCTTGCGCTCATTAGTTGCAGAGGGTGTAGACAGAGGAAGCGCTTACATAGCCGATGTACGTCCATGTGCGCTACAGATTTAATCGATAAACGTTAATACACTATCGCAGAGCAGGACGCGTACCTTATCATCGTAATCCCTCCAGTACGTTAGACATGCAAAAGCCTGTACGACCTCGACTCTCTTCCATCCTTCGGCAAATGCACGAATAGCAAAGTCATTGGCAAGTTTTTGACAAGCCCGGAAGTCACCACGCCCGAAAAACTTACAGCCGGCCATAATGAGAGTTGTGAAAAGGAAGGGACATTTTGAGCGGACGTAAGCGACAGTGTGAAGGGCAGGATCGAACAGATTGATATAAGGGTTGAGACGCAAGAAGATGGCATCAAATAGGGTATGAGCGTCTCTCTCGGTGATGATACCAGCCGTGATGGGGTCGTTGAGGCCATGTGGAATAGGCGCAATACGTATATGGGGAGGCGTACGAGAATGTCCTCTGTGCGAAGGGGAGTCTTGTGTAGATGGACCATCATCCGGATTTAGAATAGTCCTGAAAAAAGAGTTCCGCTGATTTTCCTTGCTAATCAACTTGGCTGGGAATAACGGCTGTTCATTCTTGTCAGGATCGTCGTCGTCGTCGTCGTCGTCATCACCCATGTCTAAAGAGCGGGAACCGTTGCTCGGGCCGTCCAAAGCGATGGCACTGTGATAACCGGAAATGTTGGATAGGGGTGGCAGCCCGTTGGAAGTATATGGATTGCTGGTCGTGGTGTAGCCGGTCTCGCCTGGGCGAGGAGGATATTTGAAGTCATGATGCCCATTTCGGTCAGACGGGTAGGAGATAGGCATGCTAGCCTCCGTAGACTGAGACTTGAGTTTTGCTGTGTTTAGCCCTTTTTCCAACCGACGAAGCATCTTGGAGGCCTCAGACAACCTTTCATCGACCACTAAACACTTAGTGCGGCAGTAGGATGATACAAAACTCACTTTGAACCTGGCTTGCGGCCACGGCGATGTTTTTCAAATTTGCATCTTGGTGAGGAAACATTCGAATACGGACCAGAGGAGCAAGGGGTGCAGCGACGTACTCAACATTTGCACGCTTACATCGTTGGCAGGGCTTCTGACCGTCCTCCGCGCCAACGCATTTCATCTGGACCAGGACTGGTCGGACCACGGATGAGATGACAAGAGCAAAAAACAATAATACCTTTGCGGCCCTGCAGACGGTACAAGCACGGGCACCACGGACAACGGGAGGCTTTGGACTGGGGGGAGATCAGACATGGAGCAGGGGCGTATAGAGGGAAGGGGCTTACGAAGGCTTTGAATCGGGGGCGTGGTCAGACAATAGATCCATGACGTGCCGGCGGTAATCAAACAAGAAGACGAGGAAGAGGTGGAAGGCGTGTGGGAGAGAGCTGGCAGCGGCTCGAGGAGCACAGGCAGCGACCCACACTAGAGCGTTGTGCTCCGGCTACTTGTTTGCAGCTGGTTACCTCTTATTTACCCGACTCATTCGGTCTTCTCCGGCTTTTCTCTCATTAGTCACCGGCACAGATTATGTAATCATTCCAAATGGTTCGCATCATCATCAAAGGCGGCGTCTGGAAGGTGCGAGCGAGGTCTCTCTCCTCTCTCTTCTCTAACCTAGCTGTCGAAATAAGAATACAGAAGACGAGGTCCTCAAGGCCGCCATAGCCAAGTATGGGAAAAACCAATGGGCACGAATATCCTCTTTGCTTGTTCGAAAGACACCCAAGCAGTGCAAAGCTCGCTGGTACGAATGGTTGGATCCTTCAATCAAGAAAACAGAGTGGTCAAAGGTTCAGTAGCTACTCAGTACCCACATTGCCGTTCTCACTGACATACACCAACTTGGTAGACAGAGGATGAGAAACTTTTGCATTTGGCCAAGTTGATGCCAACCCAATGGAAAACTATCGCACCTATTGTAGGTCGCACCGCAACTCAATGTCTTGAGCGTTATCAGAAACTGCTGGACGAAGCCGAAGCCAAGGAGAACGAGGAACTAGGCTTGGCAGGTCCTGGCGACACAGGTCCTAGTGCCGAAGACGTTCGGAAGCTCAGGCCCGGAGAGATTGACCCAGATCCGGAGACGAAGCCTGCTCGACCTGATCCAATTGACATGGATGAGGATGGTAATAATAAAAAAATTCGCGATTTTGTACACATTTTTTTTTCTGATCTGTCATGTTTTAGAAAAAGAAATGTTGTCAGAGGCCCGGGCTCGCCTTGCAAACACACAGGGCAAGAAAGCTAAACGGAAGGCGAGAGAACGTCAACTTGAAGAGGCACGCCGTTTGGCTGGCCTTCAGAAGAAACGAGAGCTTAAGGAAGCAGGTATAATGTGAGTCAGACTCCTTACGTCACTCATCCAACTCGGATACGATCTCACCTCTAGAATGCGACACAAAACAAAGAAAAAGGGCATGGACGTTGGTGAATCCATTCTGAATTTCGTTGTAGAATCTAATATTTTGCATTCAGTACAATACCGACATTCCATTCGAGAAGAAACCAGCTCCAGGATTTTATGATACTTCAGAGGAGCAGGCTCGAGTTGCGGCCCCTCCTGTAGGACAAAGTTTGCGCAGACTAGAAAACAAGCGAAAGCCAGAGGAGGAAGAAGCGGAGAGGAAGAAACGTCAACGTAAAAACGGGGCTACAAAGGATGGTGATCACCAAACCAAGTTTATCCCAGCTAGAGAGGCACAGATCCAAAAACTCAAAGAGGCAGAATCGATAGGACGACGCAGAAAGCTTGTTCTACCGGCTGCACAAGTAGGGGAAGCGGAACTGGAGAATATCGCTAAGATTGGTCAAGCTGGTGAAAGCGCAAAAACTCTTGTGGAAGGTGGTACCGAGGCCAGTGCAAAACTTCTTGGCGAATATGAGAATCTGGAGAACGCACGAATGACAAGAACACCAAGAGCAGCAACACAGCGTATGTCCGTTGGTTGTGTTTCGACCCGTTACTAATTACTGGTAAAGAGGACACCGTTATGATAGAAGCTAGAAACCTTCGAAACATGACTTTATCGGCAACTCCACTATTGGGGCAAGAAAATACGCCATTGCACACTCCTCATGGAGGCGGAACAGGATTTGAAGGTGCCACGCCACATCATCAAGTTGTTTTTACACCAAACCCTCTTGCAACGCCTCTTCGCAACGAAGCGGATGGACTCTCCACCCCTAGAACTTTATCGTCGCATACGCCATTCAGAACGCCACTGCGAGATAGCCTTTCAATCAACGCGGACATCATGGATGAGAAGCATGCCGGGAGCTCAGCCCGAGCCTCCCAACGCACTCTGAAAGCAAGCTTTCAGAATCTTCCAAAACCGGAAAATAATTTCGAATTAGTCTTACCTGAAAACGAGGAAGAACTCGACGGTACTGATGGAAACATCGACCTTCGTGAGGAAGATGCTGCAGTACGCGATGCGCACTTGAAGCAATTGCAGGAGGAAGAAGACCAAAGGCTATTAGCCCGGAGATCTCAGGTTGTGCAAAGAAGTCTACCACGGCCTGCTATCGTGGATGTGGACACCCTTCTGCAACGTCTGAATATGAATGGCGAAGGCGACGCACCTGATGATAAAGCGTGGCGCCTTATACACACGGAAATGGCCCAACTTTTATGCCACGATTCTATTGCTCATCCCCTCCCAGGAACGGATAAACCTGGGGCTATGCAATCAACTTACGAAATTCCAACCGACAACGACATCACTAAAGCGAGAGATGCCATCCATCTTGAGTTGGCTTCAGTGGTTGGCTTTCCACGTGCGGGGCCAGAGCAACTCCGTCAAGGTCTTTACTCGCTGTCACAAAGTGAAACACCTGACGAGAGCAGGTCTTGGGGATTTCTCCGACAACAGTTGCATTATGACGTTGCGTCTCATATGTGGGTTACTCCTGGTAGTTTGTCGCTGCAGGAGCGGGCAGCGGGCTACGACACTCTCCTTATGGACAAGCGTGAATCGATGATGAAGGATGCATCCAAGGCAGCGAAAACAGAGAAAAAGTTAAACATCGTGCTTGGTGGTTATCAAGCCCGCTCTCAAACCTTGTCCAAGCGTATCGTCGATGCATTTGAAGAATATCAGACATTGAAGCTCAACTACGACAGTTTCTCTCGCTTGCGGCATCAGGAAACGGTATCTGGTCCTCGAAGAGTAGCTGCTTTAAAAGAAGAAGTGGAACGACTCGAGGTCAGGGAACGGCTTTTGCAAGCGCGTTACGCAGAATTGGAGGCCGACAGGAGTGACGTTGAAGAAAGAATAGCTTCTTTGGAGGACAAGGTGATGACACAGGCAGAAGTGCTGAATCAAGCGCATCTTGCTGAATTTGATAATGACCCATGATAGTTGGGACTTGTAAATTATTGTCGTACTTCATGTTACTATTCTATGCATGTCATTCACCAACCTATGATGGTACAGTACACCACCACTACGATAGCGATAACACAGCCAACAGCGCCAACCCTTTCATCGTCCCACCAACCAATACCTGTGGCCGCAATAGTGGGGGGAATAATTGGTGGAGGTATACTTGCTACTCTGGCGACTGCAATATGGGTTTGTTGGGGAAAATCTCTTAAACGAAAGCGGCTGAAAGAACGGCTGGAAGCTGTGAGTATACACGGTCCACCCACTTGCCCTGTGCATTAAACACCCTTGGTCAGGAATCACATCTGCAGACCCTCAGAAACACGCAACGTAATGCGTCTGCGCCTCAACAGCACTCTCATTCACATCGACCTTTAATTACCCAACTCCCAGAAACAAAAATCAGGTTCGCGAATGTTCAAAGAACAAATGAAGATGATGCGAAAGTAACGATCTCTTCCACATCACAGAGCAAGCGTCTCCCTGAATCAAGTCGGGATCCCACCAAGCCCAAACGACTGCGTCGAACCAACCCCCCTTCTAAGCCAGTCTTGAATGAAGTGGAGAAGGGGTCTGTCGCGCCTGCACATATCACCTCTGTATCGGGGACCGTGGCTAATAAACTCTCGACAAATAGTCTTGGCTCCACATATATGACTGCTAGCGAAGAAATAGACCAGACAACGGCTGGTCAACCGGGGAACGAAGTTGACTCCAGTGACAACTTGGAGTCGTCTTTTCAAAGATACTTTAGAAAGAAGAGCAGGCAGGAGATGCAGCGACAATCAATATCAACCTACGGAACTGCTTTATCTCGACTCTTTGATGATGATGATGATGAATAATACGACCCTAACATGTAGATATGAAAAGTATCTATGGAGGACCATCTATTAGAAACTTTTGAGGTGTTCCTGTAATAAGTGCCTGGATAAAGTCGTTTCAACCTGGCTTAGAATCCCCTTACCTGTTCCACCAAGGTGACTGCACCCTTAAACAATTTCACTTCATGCCAACAATCGAGTGATTTGTTTCGATTGTTTCTAAAGCAACCTTTCAAGACGCGAACTGGCGTAGATAGCCACCTCTAACTCACCTATAGCAAGACAGAAGTGCTTCATTCGTACTTCTCACCTGTGGAAAGAAGTCCAATCGTTTACGAGCATGAAAACGGTCGACCTTGGATCGTATCTGTTCTAGATCTTCGAATAGCACAGTACTGCTCTTGACTGCCCCAGTAGCAACTTCGCCCTCCTGCGAAGTTATCATTGCTCTTTCTCGGTCCAAATTCTCTTTCTCTAAAGCAGATTCTATTTCTTGGCGGACATGCTCCTCCTCCTTGCGCAAGTGCTCCAATTCAGCCTGTATACGGGAACGAATGTGGGCGTCAAGGTTCGATTGACGCTCTGGGACCACGTTCGTGGACTGGATATGGTCGGACAGTTGGTTTACAACATCTTGGGAAAACTGGTACAATATATAAACAGAAAATCAGGCATACGACAAACGGCACATACGGATATGGGAGTCTCATTATGGAAAACTTTCTCGTGTTTGGATTGACCAGCCCCCATCGGTACAGGAAACTGATGTTTGTCCTTGTTATGCTATTTAACTCAAAGTATCTTGTATTACTAATTATGGTAATTTCTAACATATCACACACTCATCCTTCGCCTGCTGTCTCGTTGGCCTGATCGCATTTGATCTTTTGTTTCCCATACGTTTCAATTCCGTCAATCGATTCATGGCACGTTTGTTTCCCTGGGCTGTTGGCTTATGTTGGGTGGATAAATCTAAGAGAAATATCAAGGCTGACCCACCTGCCGCTCGCATGTACCAGCGTTTAGCGAATTCAATATCTTGCTTGATTCCAATACCAACTTCAGCGTAGTATCCAACAGCATACTCAGCTTTGCTGAGTCCCTTGTGCGCAGCGCGGCGAGCCCACAGGTAAGCTTCTGAGTCGCTTTGCTTCAGTACCCCCTCACTGCCCGTCAAATACCAGCCGCTCAATGCAAGCTCTGCTTCAGCGTCCCCCTTTTCAGCGGCTTTTGTGTACCAAGCTATTGATCTTCTCGGATCAACAGCGCATGTCAATACTCCATACTCATAGCACTGTCCGAGCTTATATTGTGATGGAGTGTAACCAAGCTGAGCTGCCTGGGTAAAAAGGCTTTTCGCGTAAGCTGGGTCGTACGGGACCAGATGAGAGTCTGGTTGTTCATATAATAATCCCAATTCGTGAAGAGCATGTGGGTTCTCCTCATCAGCCTGTTCCGCGGCCCTTTTTAACCAATTTATGGCATCTCTTGGGTTCTTCTGTTCTCCAAGTGAGCCGTGCAAGAGTATCATGCCTAGCTTGTACATTGCTGCGGTATCTCCGAGGGATGCTGCTTTGCGGTAGAAAGCAGCGGCTCTAGGAGGCTCTCGCCTTGTTCCTGCACCAATTTCATTGCAAACTGCAACACGATACGTTGCAGCCGCATGATTTTGCTTCGCTGCCTGCAAATACAAATGGTAGGCCCGTTCATGATCTACTTGTAGTCCTAGCGCCCCTGTCCCATAACAGTTGGCTAGGAAGAACTGTGCTTCGTGATAGGTGTCTCCTTGAGTAGCTAGACGTCGGACGACCTTGAGAGATTCAACAACCAGTATTTCGCTATACTTCTTTCCGGCTCGTTGATCTTTGGCGGTGGCTCGAATGTGCTTTGCAGCATCAATCAGATACTTAGCGTACAAAAAGTGGGCCTCGGGGTCAGGATCGTTTTTTATTCGTTGTCGATACTGGTCAATGTACTCCTTGGTATAGGGAGGTGAAGATAAGTCGACTGCCTTGCTCTTCTGAGAACTAAGCGACACAGAGGCCGAAGTTCCGGCGCGGCGTAACGACGACCGAAATTCAATCTCTAGCTCAGGAGCATGGACTGGGAGTGGCGGATTTGGTATGTGTGGATTAGCATTGAATGGCTGCTGATAGTGATTCATGGAGGGAGTTCCAGTTGCTATACCCGGGTGCCCAGGTGCATGTGGAAAACCAGAGGATACCCCGGTCAGAGGTACAGACTCCGGGGGTGGCCCCATCCCCAATACACTAGAAGCTGCAGCATACAGAGGATTGTACTCGGGTGTGTTTTGCCAAGTACGCTGGGATATGAGTTAGGAGCAGGAAGGTCGCTAGAGTGATGTGGATTTACTTGGTCCTCGTTATAACTAATTTGATCGATATAACGTGGTGGTAGGTGCGATCCGTTGGCGTCGCCAAATTCTGGACAAGACAAATCATAAGAAACATGATGACTACGGAATGCAAGGATAGATTTAACCTTGGGACGGATGAAAAGCCATTGACG
Source organism: Amanita polypyramis BW_CC (assembly GCA_001691755.2). NCBI lineage: Eukaryota > Fungi > Basidiomycota > Agaricomycetes > Agaricales > Amanitaceae > Amanita > Amanita polypyramis. Next base: position 51,040 of record JNHY02000058.1, on the reverse strand, counting down.
AGGCGGTGCGATGGATAGGATCTATATGGGCCGACTCACTATCGCTAATACGTAGACTTGAAAAGTGAGCGAGAGCGGTCGGATCGTGAACTGAATTAGCAGTGCCATCGTCATAGTGAGATGCGTGCTCAGGAGAGGATACCAAAGGGAAGGGGTGAATTTCATGCTGAATGACAGACGTGGCTGTGGTACGAGTCGTGAATACCGGAAAGAATAATAAAGCCCATTTAGCTTACATTGAAAAGGTGCAGCGCCTGGCCCTATGGGTAGTCCATCTTCAGATGTGTCAGATTGGACTAAACGAAAATCAACAGCAGGTGGATTTCGGACGCGTTCCTCCATGGGCCCGGGAACAAGGGTGGAGGCAAGTAAATACTATTTTATAATTAAATACGCTACAAGTGGTTTTTCCCACAAACGACCACAGTATCAAGTCGCATCTTGCTCTGTGCCGTGATCCCAGACCAGTTCCTCCACGATACGCTCAATACGCTGTCGCTCTAGTCCTCGCGGGGTCTTGCGGACTCGTACCAACACATCCCGGAAATGTGTCACCTGTGCGACCGGCGTGTCGCCATCTTCATCTTCCAAAGTTCGCCATTCAGACCACTTCTCTTTCCATTTCTCATCTCCCTCAGGCTTTGGCAACCTAACCAAACGCATCTCTTTTCCAAGAACATTTTCGGTGCTGCTGTCCCACTTCTTCGGCCTAAAGTTTTTAAAAGTTGCATTATCATCAATTCCTGGACTTTCAGTAGAGCGTTTTCTCTTTCCCCCTTTAAGGTTGTTTGTATCTTTCACACCTTCTTCGTCACTCGCAGACCCGTGCGCAACTAACCTCGCTCTCCAAAGTAGTTCTCTCGCCATTGCAGGCGCATCCTTAATTTGCTCAGTCGGAACCTGATCTCGCGCCTCCTTCTTGCTATACTCCGAGCCCTTTTCTATCAGGCGTGCTTCGGAAACAAGAAATTCTGCAAGAGCAAGTATGGAAGACATGACTTGGGGAGGGAAAGATACTTGGCTAGAGGATTTCAACTCGAGCAGATACTTGTCCCCAACATACCAACACAACCTGATATCATTAGCAAAAACGAAATGTTGACGTTGGATCGTACCTTGTGAACATGGGAAACCTGAATTTCTTGGGTACCTGCGTCGCTATTTCAATACCCCGTACTTTGAGCTCTTGGGGAAAAATAATCAAGAAAAAGGAATTACGACGTTTCCCACCATAAACAAAGTGAAATCTTACGCGTAGAAACATTGTAAGAATGTAAGAAATTACCACCAAACACCAAACTGTCGACTGGTGTGTGCTACGGGGGGATGAGCTTAGCTTATTTATCATGTTTACAGTCATACCACTGCGTGAATCCAGCCTGTAGGGATAATCATGGTATTACCTTCTGTAAGTTCGACTTTGAAAACTTCGTCGACCAAGTCACCCAGCCACGTGTGGTTTTGGAGTTCTGTGCCAGACCATCTTTCGTATGCTGCTAGGTTGGGTGGTGTAGGTCTAATGAAGTAGAAAACCTGATTTCGTCTCATCACATGCACATATCTACGATGTGAATAAGACACTACCTTCGCGCCGTGCAGTATGTGATAGTATACGGAAGAGCCAGCAAAATCAACGTGCCAATCCTGGGTAAAACGACCGATCAGAAACGCGTAGCATTGAGATACTCCAACCACGTACCGTCCACGCAGACCCAACTCCCATTAAGCAATACAACTGCACCTTAGGATAGACATGGCTCTTCCCTTTCTTTGCGGAGGGCCAGAAGTTCTCCACCCAGTCCAGCTCTTTTACAATGCGAGGCGGGGTAATCATTCCTGCTAAAGGCGTATCCGATATCTCCAAAGATATCACATTGAGAATTTTTTCACGCGAGGCAGGCTCAAGCATGTAGTAATCAGCCCATTTTCCAAGTGTCCATCCGGGGGAAGTTGACTGCGTTGGAACATCTCATTTACTTATCAGCCTTTACTCTCCACGTAGATACGACGAAAAATACCTATGACCTCAACGGCTATTTCTGCGCCGACACAATCTACAACATCTTGCACGGAGAACTGTTTCGGAGGCATTTTCATGCCTAGGCCTTCTGGTTTCTCAATAATGATTGGCTCCTTCATAGCATCCTCGTCACTTTCCAGCCAATCAATATTCACTGAGCTTCCAATCATGCGTTTAAAAGGATCTGCTTTAATTACTTTGCCCTCCAACATCTTCAGCCAACGATGAGGGTCGGATAAATGTCCCGAATTAAGATTGGCATAATCCCTCTGTACTTTTCTACGAGATGATTTACGAGCAGGTGCTTTGAAAGTGATGGAACGGGTGGAATCAGCTGCAATGCACGACTTGCAATACCTATTGCGACTTGAAACATAAAGCGACTCCAAAACATTAAATTGGTTTACCATTTATCGATACTCTCAACGTCGTTGTCATTGCCTACACACCTCCAGTGATACCATGTTTTGCAAGCATCACATCTAATCCAGCTTTCTTTGTCGGACGCATTCAATGTCTCTTTTGACAGATCAGTGCAGGCCGGGCACGTTTCAGCATTGACATTCTCGGCCACAGTGTCGTCAGCTTGGATAGGGGTATTTGAGCGTGTTGGCGAGACTGAATGTGTCGTAGGCTTTTGTGTGTTGGCACGCGCTACACGACGACGATTGCGTGCCATCGACCTGACTACTGACGTGCCTATATGCTCTGAGTTGGGGGGACTGATGCTATGTTTGTCCAGCTTTGTCCACGTCGCTGATAGCCGACTCTTGATCGAAGTACTTTGCTCGATCAACGCTCGATGTACAGGCGTTCTCTACAGCTGATTTATTTCTATGCTCTAATCCAATCTCTCTCTCTCTCTCTTGACGCCCTATTTCCTCAAGCTTAGTTCAGCAACACCCGGAAGAGTCTATGGATCGGTCATTATAAATGTGTTCAGAAATTAATGTTCCACGCACTTTTCCTTCCAACAACTCCAAACTGGCTCCTCCGCCGGTGCTAACATGACTAAGCTTATCCTCAGCACCCTGTTGGGCGACCAGTGTTGCTGTGTCTCCGCCGCCTACGATAACGGTCGCGCCACGTTTCGCAGCCTCGATCGTTGCTTCGAGCAGCGACTTTGACCCTCCAGCAAAGGCAGGGAACTCAAATACACCAGGTGGACTGGAAGCATATTAGCCACGTTGTTTGGTCTTCTGTCGGCAGCATACCCATTCCACAAAATAGTCTTCGACTCCAGGACGGTATCACTGAACAATTTTCTGCTTTCCTCCCCGACGTCTAGACCCATCCAACCATCTGGAATTCCAGTCTTATCGTCTGCGGTGCTAGTCTACTTAGTCCTTAGAAATTTGTGGTCCCATGTGTCAGTCATAATTTACCTTGGCATCTTTGTCGAATTTCTCGGCCGTAATATAGTCAACTGGGAAAACCAACTTGACGCCATTTGCTTTAGCCTTTTCAACAAGGCCCTTGACTTTCTCCGCTCCCGGAGCATCAAAGATCGAATTACCAATCTAATAGCCATAGGTAAGCGATATTACCGGGAAGAAATACCATCGCACAGAGATGTTGTATAATGTTTTCTTAAAGGTGAAGGCCATGCCTCCACAGATAATGAGAGAGTTAACCTGAGTTACGATTGTTGCAGTACAACGCTATGATTTTCGCATTTACCTAGCGTACCTTATCTAACATATTCTCAATCAGTTGAATCTTGTCAGAAACCTTCGCGCCACCCAAAATCGCCAAAAATGGTATTTCTGGCTTTTCCAATGCCTTCGCAAAGTAGTCGAGTTCTTTCTTTACCAAGAAGCCTGCAGCTCTCTGGGGTAACTTGATACCGACCATGCTCGAATGGGCACGGTGAGCTGTCCCAAACGCATCATTGATATACACATCGCCAAGTTTCGTAAGGTTTTCTCGGAATTCTGCGACCTTGGCTGGGTCAGCCTTCGTCTTAGTACCGTCCGAATTCTTAACGGATCCTTCTTCTTCGATATGGAATCGAAGGTTTTCCAACAAAATGACCGAGCCAGAGCTGGCCCCTTTGATGGCCTTCTCTACTTCGAGACCTACACAATCCTGCAAGAACAATACGGGCTTTCCGAGTTGGCGTTCAAGCTCCGCTGCCACAGGTTTAAGGGTATATTTTTCGATAACCTTGCCATCTGGACGCCCAAGATGAGACATCAAAATGACTGACGCAGCACCTATGGGAGTGTTACAAAGAAGTAAAATAAATAGCCGGGGAATGGAAACCATGCTCAAGGGCATATTTGATTGTGGGCAGAGCCGCAACGATGCGCTGTGGATGCAGACAATAAGTAGGAGGCAAACGAGAAAGATGTGCATTCGCCTACGGCGGGATTAGTGATTTTTCCGTCCTGGATAGGCACGTTGAAGTCTACGCGTATCAGCACCCTTCCTTCCAAGGACAGGTCAGTAATGGACAACTTGTTTGACAGCGACATGGTGGATGGTCAACACCCTGATCTATCCGACGTGCCTTATCAATATCGGCGCGCCTAACCCTAACCTCAAGGCATATTCCTTCCCATGACGAGTACGCCAGACAACTCCCTTGGTCTGCAATTGGAACAGCTCCAGATTGCAGACGCCGAGCCGGCTCAGTCGTCGCCGCTGAATGTCTCAGCTTCCAACGAACCAGTACCCGGCGAGCCGCCATCTAATTCCCATTCGAAGGAGAAAAAGAAGGAAAAGCCTTATATTAATCCAGAGCGTTTTAAAACGGGAGGATCTCAGCGTGTATGGTCATTGTTTCAACTGTGCTCGATGCATCAAGTAAAGAGCCCCCATACAGGAGAAACTTAGTGATGAGGAACTTGCGGAACGTATGCAACGTATGAAGGCTCAGAATGAAAGGATAAAGCAAAGAAGACTGGTACGTGCCCTTTTTCACTTCTCTGAGCTCTTTTGACATAAATCTAGGATGTGGTAGCAGATGAAGAAGCTTTTAGAAAGACTGAACAAGAGGAACATGCTCGACTTGTTCGGACTCGTGAAGCACAAGAAAAGGTTAATCGCGCTCGAGAGCAGAATGCCAGGAGAAAACTCGACAAGATCCAGGGTAGAGAGTGGGATTCAGGAAAACCTACTTCCTCTTCAGACAATGCCGCTGCCAGAGAAACCAATGACGCCGGAGTAGCACCTGTCTCACCGTCTCACTCTACCGGTGAAGGACATTGGCGTCGCGGTGGATCAAGGGGAAGACCTAGGCGAGGCTTGCGTGGAAGGGGTTGGGGAAGGGACGGAGGGATGGAACATGGAGGAGCTAATACTACTCCATCCCACAGCGGCACACAAGCATCTCTTGAAGTGCAACCTAAGTCTCCGGGAGCTGAGACCTGAGGCCCAACCCAGATACCACCACACATCGATCATGTACATTTATGGAATACCAAATGTTAATAGTAGTGAGGTACAATAATAGCTGATGTATAAGTCATAGTAATGGCCTGTTCATATCTCACGACCCAGTTGACCAGAGGCGTGGTATCTTTCCCGACTATTTTAGCGCTGGAAGTGGAATCCTAGACCTAAATCTGCGGTACGCTTTTTGGGGTCAGATATTTAAATCATGCGAATTAAATCCTCATTCTGATGGGAACGTGGACTCACCTGGTCGTTCATGGATGGTATACGAAGTTACGCAGGGTGCCTTGCTAACGATAGAATTCGCTGTACGTAACTTCTAGGTAATATGTGACTGAACCTAAGCTCTTGTTGGAATGCAAACCAACCTCTGAACCCCGTAAATGCTCTAAATTCTCCGTGGCAACGGAGCACAGAGCACCTTTTGCCGTTCTCTCACCAACTCGATGACCAACTAAAGAATCAGGCAATATTTGCTCTGAGGTCAGATGGGCCAGTCCTCCACCGTATAGCATGTTTTTCCTTCCATCCTGCTCCCTACGTTCGATTAGAGCTTTAACTGCGTCTTGTCGTTCGGGCGATAGCTTCTCATATACAGAGGAGAGAACAGATGCTGAAGGGGTCACCGTACCAGAGTATAACTCAGATTGCTGTTGTGCAAGTCTTTTCCAGAATTTTGTGATCTTCTTGCACTTTCGAAGCTCTTTCCGTGCATCAAGTGATAGGTGCAAGGCCGCGATGTACTCCGTCTGCGTTCGGGGACCAGAGACAGCTGGTATACTGACTGACCAATCATTTCCTGGAACTGCAGTAGCTTCCTTGACAGATTTAACAAGCGCGTCAGTGGAATTTTGCCCTTCAGAGACCAGAACATGCGCCCTTGTGACGACAGAATCGCTCAAGCCAATCTCGCCTAGGGCAGACGTGAGACGTTTATGGCCAGCAAGAGACTGCTCCAAACGCTCGATATGTTCCAAATGAGTACTAAGTCGTTCCCGCAAGCGTTTATTTCGCTCTCGCTCTAGCAACAGTTCCGATTGGGTCAGGTTGAGATCATAGACAAGACGAGAGTGAGACAAAGCCCAGGTAGAGGAAAGCCTCTTAAGATGGACATTCTCTAAGTCGATGTCACGACAGCGCGGTGAGTTTAGCGAGGGATTTTCTGGAGCGAATAGATCGTTGTAGGCCCTGTCGATGACAACAGACTTGGGGAGCTCGTGCTGAGAAATGGGGACCGAGCGAGTTTTTTTGTGGAGAACGAAAGAATTAAGGAGACGCATAGCTGGGCGCTGAGGTCAGGGTTGCTTGCCTGTATTTGCCTGGCAATTTTTCTCTTCTGGCCCACCATGGTCCGCGGTGTGCTCACCGCCAATCTACCTCAGTTGCAGAACCTCATTAAGCGCGATCCTTCCGCATATAAGGAAGAGTTTCTCCAGCAGTGGAACCATTACAACAATATCCGTCACCTCTTCAAACTCAATCCCGATGATCAAGCTAGTCATTTCAGAGAGTTGATCGCTTTCATATCGCAGGTAGCCGCATGTTACCCAACCGAAACGGTTGAGTTTCCGTCTCACCTATCTTCCCTCTTGGCCGATAACTATAATACCCTTTCCCAAGAAATGAGGAAATCCCTTGTACAAAGTTTGGTCATGTTGCGAAGCAAAGGGATTGTCTCCTCAATTGAGCAAGTCTTGAGTTTCTGGCAGAACGAGTCAAACTTACATACTTTACAGTCTTTTGAAATGTCTTTTCCCATTACTTCCTCGTACATCATCCCCATCGTTGCGCCTTCTCATACGACGCACGATTTTGTCGGACATCCTTACTGCAAATGCACGTCATAAGAACCATAGACTTAACAGAGCTATGCAGGCTATGCTTTTTTGCATGGTTGAACGAGGCGTGGAAAGTCATGTGGCATACGGTAAAGGCAAAACCGACATGGACCAAGCGAACGATAATAGGGATGAGGCAATGTGGGCCATTATACTGACAAAGGAACTATGGAAGAAATGCGTGTGGTATGCCTTGCTCGTTCTGTTGGGGGATGACCATTAATATTGCACTAGGATGGATGGGAAGACAGTTGCTATCGTAGCCCTGGGTTGCAGTCACCCAAGTGCAAAAGTGCAGAGCGCATCCATTCACTTTTTTATTGGTCAAGATCCTGACGATGGACAGGATGAGAGCGATGACGAACAAGTTTGTTACTGTCTATGCCTGTCTCTCCAAGTGACTTATTTCATGTAGCACATAGACGTACGAGCCCTACAACATCGAAGGGAAGTAAATAAGAAAACTAGAAGTGGAGATAAGAGGTTACAAAAGCAGCTCAAGAATGCTCGGAAAGTTAGTGCATCAGTAATCGTGCATGTGTATTGTTTTGAGATACTTTCTTGGCAGAAAGGGCGCAACAAACCGACTGAGAGTGCCAAATTTCCTGCGGTTGAGCTCTTACATGATCCGCAATCATTTGCGGAAAAACTGTTCGACCTAATGGATCGCCACGACAGGCGGTATGATTTGGACCATAAAATTCTAATCATGCAGCTTCTCTCTCGCGTCATGAGTACACACCAAATTTGCGTTCTGAATTTCTATGCCTATATAATTAAATTCCTTTCTCATCGCCAGGCCCGAATTCCATCAATCCTTGTTGCTCTAGCACAGTCTGTCCATGAAATGACGCCACCCGATGCCGTCGAACCAGTCATAAAAAAGTTGGCGCGAGAATTCGTGCATCCAGGTGTCGCAAGCGAGGTTATCGCGGCGGGTTTGAATTCAATCAGAGAGATATCGAGGCGACAGCCCTGGGTTATGGAGGCAGATTTACTGGGAGATCTTGTTGAGTATAGAAAGAGTAAAGACAAGAGTGTTGTGGCAGCCGCTCGGGGTTTGTTGCATTTGTTTCGAGAGGTTAATCCATCGTTGTTGAAGAGAAGAGATAGAGTAAGTGGTATCCATTTTCCTAACAACAAGCACTGAACGTGAAATAATGTTAGGGCAAGACGGTAAGCATATCGGGAATGAGAACATTACCTCCTTTTGGTCACCATACCGAAGCGGCTGTGGATATTGAGGGACTAGCGGTTAGTGTCAATCGTGTCATACGACGTTCATCCTGCTTAATTGACTAATTGATTCTAGTTACTTGAAGATCATTTCAAGAAGCTACGCGAAGAGGATGGCATTAACTTGGACGATGAAGAAGGATGGGAATACTGGACGTCGGATTCAGACACCAGTTCCGATTCTACTTCTGAAGGGTGGATGAATGTAGAAGACGACGAAGGCGATATTATCATCAGTGAAAGTGATGACGACGTAAAAGATGCGAAAGAACAGGAGCAAGTTACGACTGTCCTGCGAGTATCGACACTTGCGACAACTAAGGTTTGGTTCATGGGCCCAGCGTTCGCCTGAAGTCTTACACTACGCAGATATTGACCCCAGCTGACTTTGCACTGTTGAATGACTTACGCATACGGGAGGCAACCAAAGTAGTGGACGCCGGTGGTGGAGCTCCTGCCAAACGTAAACTCGCGGACCTCCAGGCCAATCGTTCACATATTGAAGCGAACCATACCAACAAAGACGTGTTCGTGACGGAAAACGACATCCTTGGACCCCGAAAGAAAGCGAAATCCGACTACGCAGAGCGCTTAGCTTCAATTCAAAAAGGTCGCGAAGGCCGTGACAAGTTCGGGTCTCACAAAGGGAAGAAAAAGAAGAACGTTCCAAGCAGTTCTACCAACAGGGAGAAAGTCAAAAATAAGCCAATTATGATGATTCTTGGTAGTGACGCAGTACGGAAGAAAAGAAAGGCGTCATTGAGAGAAAAACAGCGGAAACTGAGGGCTCATGCTGAACGGATCAAAAGGACAAAACGTTAAAATTTAGTTTAGTAAGTTTATATTGTGTTTCCGTTACAGCCTCTGTCATTCAAAACAGTTTCTTTAACCCTGTTGCCACCGCGTAGCCCTTTGCAAGGTGGTAAAGACGAGCATCCACAGCGTAACCCTTCCAAGGTTTCGCATTACATAGCCCATTGCCTAAACTGTGGATAATCCTTACCTTTCGGTTATATTCTAATGGACTACCTTGTCAAGTGGACAACAGAAACAACGTACATCATACCTTGAAGTTCGCTTTCCAGTTTCTGGAGTTCGACAACCCGCCGTACAATGTGTTCCCCGACGGCCAAATGTTGGCCTGGCATCTCCAATCCATTCTCCACCGTGACGTCCAGCAGGATGAGCTTCATATCGGAGTTGGTCATTCCTAGTCACAATTAACGATCCGCCTTGATGTAGAGTCGCACATGTGACGCACCAGGATCGCTCACTAATGTTGGTGACGATTCCATAACACCAGTAGCCGTATAACCCGTCTCTTCATATAATTCGCGGATGGCTGCTTCCTCTGGACTCTCGTCTTCATCGACGAGTCCTTCTCCGAGTAAGAATCACTAATATGTCACTAGTGTAATGGTCACCTGCTGGGAGCTCTACGGTACCCTATTGGAATAGATGGCATTGTGAAGTTAACAAACAAACCTATTATAAATTTGTCTATCGGCGGACGATACTGCTCTATGATGACGATTGATGGTTCAAATGCATTGGTCTTGGACCGCAGAATAGCGAGGATTGCCACAGCTACGGGGTAATGATGAGTTAGCTGAGATCCACAATACCAATTTACCAGATACCGTCAGGAGTTGAAGATTTGCGTGTCTTACGCTCCGCGCACTCCCACAGCCTCTTACAGTCGGTTGGGTGAGATGATGCACAGGAAGGCGTGGTGACCAACCTCTTTGCCCTCGCTATCACTATATACCAATTGTTTCAAAGTTATCCACCTTGAGATAAGGATGTAGTCAATGAAGCGCATATAGACTATGGCAACTCGCCTGGCCTCCGAAGGAGAGAGCTCTGTACTACCAATCAAACGGGGGGCAGATGCCATAGTCTGTAATGTCCTCGTGCTAGCGTTCTGAATCCGAAATGGGAAGGCGTCAGTTGTTTGTGGATTTTATTACATTGCTAGATACCACGAGACGCGCCTCTCGGATGAGGGAAGAGATTAACCTTGACGGTGAGGCATGCTTGCATAACAATCTCTGAAGCATTATGCTCATTCGAGTCCAGGTCAGAACCCGCAACGAAAGCGGAAGGGGGACTACAACCAACCCGAGGAACGACCATCCAAAGCCTCGAAAAGTAAACTACATATGCGTCGCGAATCTAACTGACTATGACGACAGTCCATCCCTTCTTTAACCAACAGCCCCATTTTTCTGTTACCGAGGGCACATTTAAGTGGTTGGAGCCTCTCGGAGAGACACGATCTTGTTTACATGGCATCAACCTACAGCCAACAGATGCCGCAAAAGTTGCAGCCTTCGACCTTGACGGAACCCTCATCAACTCAAACAATGCAGCAACGACGGAATGGCGCTGGTGGAGGCCGAATGTCCCAGCAAAGCTGAAGGAAGTTCACGAAGCAGGGTACATCGCTCGATAGCTGTTCTATATTTAATAACCTAACATATCTTGCACGGGAGGTATGCCATTGTCATCGTTTCTAATCAAGCAATCAATGCCTCAGCCCTCAAGAAATGGAAGCAGAAAATATATCTGATCGCGGCTGCTGTATGTTGCAAGCACTTCGTGCCCTACTTTGCTTCAACCGATATAGTTACCCGATACACCTTTTCGATTGTTTGCTGCAACAGCAAAGGATCGTTACCGGAAACCGATGCCCGGCATATGGTATGAGTTTGAACGTATAGCCCACTCTACTGGCCTTGAGATTGGTGAGCAAAATCAGAATTTATACCGGAACTCTATTACAAAAGCATGACAGATAAATCTGCATCATTCTTTGTTGGGGATGCTGCTGGTCGTCAATACACGAAGGGCAAAGCGGATTTTGCCAGTACAGATCGCAAGTGGGCGTTGAATATTGAACTACAATTCCATACTCCTGAAGTAATATGAATACGCTGGTTGAAGCCGTGACTTATATTACTGTGTTTCAGGAATATTTTCTGCAGGTTCCTGCCCATCAGAAGGTCGTCCTACCCGGATTTCACGTTTCCACACTTCCAGACTGTATGATTTCTTTTATCCGCAAATTCATGTTTTTTGTTAATGTTTGATCAAGTGCCGTTGTTCACTCCCACATCCAAACCTTTACTTCCACCTTCCTCTGAGCAGGAGATTGTACTATTTGTGGGATATCCATGCCTGGGTAAAACAACTTTCTTTCGTCGTTTCTTTAAGCCTGCAGGTTACATACACGTGAATCAAGACGACCTTAAGAGTCGCAGCAATTGTGTGAGGACTGTTCGTGATGTTTTGAAAGGAAAACGCAGTTGTATTGTTGGTAGGTTAACATCCTTTCTAATATGCTTGTTCGCTGACGGCAGGAAGATAATACAAACCGCAACAGGACAACTCGGAAAGTGTACATTGATCTTGCTTATGAATTCAACATCCCTGTCAGGTATGTTCAAATGTACTCAAATGTTAAAGTCCAGCAAAACCAACGAGCACCAGGTGTTTCATTTTCACAGGTTCGATCGAGCTAGCGTGGCACAACAATCTCTATCGTGCATTCAATCTTCCTTCCTCTATAGCTGCAAATGAGGTGGCGTTTTTGCTTCTCCCCACCCTTCCATTCATGACCGTGTAGCAGCCTGCTCGAAAACTTTTGCCCTACTCGGCTTTCACAAGTTTCCTTGAAAACTATGAAGAGCCGCACGAGGAGGAAGGATATTCAGAAATCAAAAGAATAAACTGGGGTTTTCAAGGCAGCGAGGAAGAAAAGCATCGTTGGTCCATGTGGCTACAAATTGATGGTAGATAATCCTCTGAGCGCTCGCAATCTCAAGCTACGCAGTATCTAAGTAGTGTTTACCACGACATTTACGTAGCTTCAATGCTGCCTGTTCTGGAGTAAGATCTCGTTGTGCCTCAGCCATCAGCTCGAATCTATTCATGGTTAAGATGTCTGCGCAAGGCGGGAGAGAAGTAATGCCCACCCTACGAGGAACTTCTTTACATTTGCACTGCGCAGCAGCGGTGGAGAGAAGTGAACATGTAAATGAGCTATGTCCGTATCGTCCTTTATTACGGCATCTGAACAAGGAATTGGCTGTTGATGAATACCCATGGAATACGGAAACGAGCACGAAAACAAATTGTCGTAGCATACTGTCACGTTGGACAAAATTTCGGCGTACGAAAGCTTCTCGGCTGGTGTCAAACGCAGTAATGACTCGATGTGGCGTTTATATGGCAGCACTGATGAAGGAATGAACTTAATGGGCGGTTCCCGCCTTGATAGATGTCCCGGGCTTACACAATAGCTCGTAAGGCCAAGTTGCCCACCACGGTACTATGGCCAACCAATGCTCATTACAGATAACGACGCGACCATTTTCCTGGATCATCTGAAGCTCTGCGTAAGCGTATTCGCATAGAAGACAGGGGCGCCCTGCATGCAACTAAAGTGAGCCGACCGTCTATGGCACGGTGAGTCAGACTACCCTTTGGTCCGTTTGGAGCCCCCGGCGAAATAACCTCAGACAAAGAAAAGCGTCGCAGTGACTCTAATTCTCTAGACGGAATCGTAGGTATCTCCGACAGAGACCAGACTTGCCCATGGGGATGAGGATTTGAGCAGCCCATAATGGCACCCTTGTTCTTTTGGTGGTCAGTCACAACAAGTGACTGAATTCAGACATCCTATTACCTCGAATATTTGAACATACTTGACACCACTTTGGCTACCCCTCGCTTGATATATTGATACCCATTCGTCAATGACCTTAACAATATCGGGGATGGATAACCTTGCGAAAGTTAAATCATGTCTTGGGTGAAAGACCAAAACATCACAGCCGCCATGTATTGACTGGACCTGAAATAATGAGTGCGATGCTGGAGGTGCGGGAGGTGCAGGCGGTGGTAAAATCGCAGCAAAATCATTTTGAAACCTGAAAGTCTGAGTATATTCGGGATTTTTTTCTCCTCCGGCTCTCAGATTCCCGGGGCATAAATAACATTTTGGGTCGTGTGGAGGCAACGTGGATGATTGAGATGTTTCGAATTGGCCTAGCCAGGGCCTCTTATTGCGATGGGGAGATACAAGGATGTATTCATTTGTGAGGGGATTGACTACTGAACGAATCAGCGCCTAGATAGATCTGGTATGGATGTACACACATCGACGATGGGGATAGACAGCAGGATCGAAGTCATCCATGGTTGGAGCCCTGGGGTTAGGGTTATCAGAAATGGACATTAGACGCTCACCCTCGCCCGAATACAAGCTTGATGACGAAGACGAAACATACGAACCATATGTTCCTGTCATTAAGAGACGGCAAGAGAAGCTTGCCAAACTCACTTCATGGGGCTCAAGCGCGGAAAGAGAGAAATTAAAGAAACACGACAGCTCTCTGGAGCACGAAGACGCAGAGAGAGAAGACGAAATACGCAGGGAGAGGATGAGAAAGGAGCGGACGTTGTTGATGGAGGCGCAAGAAGTTCACTTGCGAAAGGCGGCCGAGGGTCAGTGAAACTTGCCAGCACTAGCAACGATAAATGACACGATGAAAAGACGCAAAAAAGACCGCAGGGGAAAAAGCCGAAGAGGTTGATGCTGAGATTCTTGAAGCTATACGAAGCAGGAAAAAGTTAGTTTCTGACATGGAGCTAGCCAAAGGGATACAATATACAGAACCGTTAAAGACAAGGTGAAATATATTTTATAGCTATAATACTTCCGAATTGACGATCGTTCCAGTTGGCAGCCGCCGAAGTATATTCGAGAGCGCAGCCACGAGCAACACCAAAAGCTTCGCAGGAAGTATCACATTCTTGTTGATGGGGAAGACATCCCACCTCCCATAGAGAATTTTGTAGTAAGACCTTTGCCGTTTGATATTTTCTGCCTCTTAAGTAACCGTCAGGATATGAAAATACCTGAGCCATTTCTTCAATTTCTAAGGTCGAAGAGAATAGTTAATCCGACCCCCATTCAATTGCAAGGCATTCCAGCTGCGTAAGTTTCATATGCAACTCATAAATCCTTTCCAAGACATGCCACACAGATTTTCGGGTCGTGATCTAATTGGAATCGCGTTCACCGGCTCCGGCAAGACTCTAACTTTCTGTCTGCCATTGATCATGTTAGCTTTAGAGGAAGAGGTGAAACTACCTTTCATCAGAGGTGAGGGACCTGTGGGTATAATCTTGTGCCCGTCGAGAGAATTGGCCACCCAGACGTATGAGAACGTAGTGACATGGTGTTCGGCATTTGCAGCAGACAACAGGTATCCTCAACTGAATACGCTTCTTTGCATTGGTGGTATCTCTATGAATGAACAAAGTCACGTTATGAGCAAGGGCTTGCACATAGTTGTTGCAACACCCGGAAGGCTGATTGATATGCTAGAGAAAAGGCGATTTACGTTCAATAACTGCAAGTACTTATGCATGGATGAGGCTGACCGGATGATAGATCTGGGGTTTGAAGATGACGTTCGCAATATAATGAGCTTTTTTAAGGTATGTTTTCTTAATGCACAGGGAGACTACGTACCTATAAAGTACAGCGTCAAAGGCAGACGTTACTCTTCTCTGCTACGATGCCTAGGAAAATCCAGGAGTTCGCACAGCAATCCTTAACCAAACCTGTACTCGTCAACGTTGGTCGTGCCGGAGCTGCAAATCTTGACGTGTTACAAGTCGTTGAATATGTGAAGCAGGAGGCAAAGATGGTTTATCTCCTGGAATGTCTTCAGAAGACACCGCCACCCGTCATTATTTTCAGCGAAAACAAGAACGAAGTTGATGGTATGTAGGAAAATAGAATCCACAAACAATTCTTTATTCACCTTTCTCGCAGATATCCAGGAGTATCTTCTACTCAAAGGTGTTGAAGCTGTGGCAATTCATGGGTCCAAGAGTGCGTTTTTTTTTTTTGAGCGAATATGGGACACAAGCTGATATCGTGCAGCTCAGGAAGAACGTCAGTATGCCATCAAGGCGTTCAAGTCGGGCGCTAAAGATGTGATGGTTGCATCCGGAGTTGCATCTAAGGGGCTGGATTTCAATGACATCCAGCATGTTATAATATTTTCTATGCCAAAGGAGATCGAGGATTATGTCCATCAGATAGGACGCACAGGACGAAGTGGAAAAACCGGCATAGCCACCACTTTCGTGAATATGAACACACCTGAGCAAACTTTGCTGGATCTCAAGTATCTCCTCATGGAGGCAGGTCAGAAGTTAGTAATGTCTTTATGCCTACTGCTTGTTACGATATTCATACGCATTCGCAGGGTGCCCCCGTTCTTGATGAATCTTGAGGATCCTGGAATTGCGCAAGGAGCAGGCCTTAGAGGCTGCCCTGTCTGTGGAGGTCAGTAAAGCTGTAACATTCTCACATAAGACTTTATCTGTATTATATCAGGTTTAGGACACAGTATCTCAAACTGTCCGAAACTGGAAGATACGCAACGGAGGCAAATGGCGCTACATAGGTCGGATCGTGGCGGGGGCGGTTACTAGAATCTGGCAGGTAATGCTTTGTTTCTGACAAGTCAAGGAAATTGCACATTACAGAACGCGAAGTATGAGTATTACAGGTTTGGATATGGCTCGTGATTAAGAATTTCTTTTTTAAGATTTCTAAGGGTTGGTATTCAGCGCATTTTTCCAGTAGCTGTCTTGATGACCTTGAGAAAATCTGCCCCATATTGGGAGGATTTTGCGTCTACGAATTTCGTGAGCTGGTCTTCATCGGGGAGTCGGTCAATAAGGGCGGCATTCATAATCGCTTTAAATTCTGCAACATCTATGAAAGGGTTACTGAGAATTAATTTATATTGTGGCATCTTAATATACCTGTTGGGCAAGCGACACTGAGCATTTGCATAACTTCATCGTCCAGGATGTCCTCTTCCTCTGTGTTTTTACTTGTTGCCAGCTAGGTTAATTGAACACGTC
Source organism: Amanita polypyramis BW_CC (assembly GCA_001691755.2). Classification (NCBI taxonomy): domain Eukaryota; kingdom Fungi; phylum Basidiomycota; class Agaricomycetes; order Agaricales; family Amanitaceae; genus Amanita; species Amanita polypyramis. The sequence continues at coordinate 34,591 of JNHY02000058.1, read as the reverse complement.
TTAATATGCAGTCAATTTGTAAAATTTTGGACTCACTGCGGTTCGTAGTCGACAGAGTTGAATATACATCAAAGTGGGATCAAGTTGGTTGTTTGTTAAGTTGCTATCATCTTCCTTAATTTCATCATTCAAGTTTTCATAATCGTCTTCAATGGTTTCATCAATGTCGATCTGTGTGCTCTGATCCCTTGCTTGGGACAATTTGTGATCATTCGCTGGAGGACGAGCTTGTCTGCTTGCCCTAGGAACTTTCCCTCTTCGGGGACGCCAGTCAACTATGATTGACATGTATTTTGATAGTAGGTCTTCCGCATTAGGCCCTAACTGTACAGGATCAGTGGAGGATCAGTGGAGGATTTCGTTAATGAAGATCAATCGAACTGACCTCAATGTAGCTGGTGTGGAAACCATTGGCATGTTCAACATTGAAGTAAGTAAGGACGTTGAGTGAGAGTAAGCGTTGCAACATCAGTTCAATAAGCTCCTTGGGTATGTCGTACGCTGAACCGTACGCTGGCAGAGTGTCAAAGCCTCGATTGAGGATAGCGGTAGCTTTTGATCCTGATAGGATGGATTTACAGACATCCAGGGTTACATTTTCCTTGTTTTGGCGAAGCCCGTGTATGGCCCGAACAATGTTTGTCGCTACGATCGTCATATCTTTTTTCTCCAAGGGTCCGTTATAGTTGCAGTTATCACATTTGAAGCTACAACCTGCTTTATCAAACTTCTCCCCGAAGTGCTGGAGCAGTTGGACCCGCCGACAGTCTGAAAGATTTGTGCAGTAAGCTACAACCTTGCGTACTTCACTGAGCTGGCGATCGATGGCTCCTTTTGGCGCTCGTTGTCCGTCTTGTCCCTTCTCTATCATATTTCTAAGTGAGTGGAAGTCGGAGAACGAATAATCTTCTGCCGTCAAACAAGAGCGTAGAGTTGTATACGCAGGGACATACAGAGCAGACAATCGGCAGGATTTCCATCACGCCCCGCGCGCCCCGTCTCCTGATAATAACTTGAATTATCCTCAGTCGGACTCCTCTGAGAATTACAACATGCTCACCCATCAAGAGACTTTGGTAGATCGTGGTGTATCACGTAGCGCACTAATTTATGATGAGTAATTGTTATGTATGTGTAGGGGATTTGCTCGCCGTCTGGTTTATCAATTCCCATCCCAAAAGCGATCTGCGCAGAGGTGTTACTACCGATTCACACATCAAAAGAAGGGTCGTACCGTGGCCACAATTATATTACATTTGCCGGACTTCCATTCATTGAGTGCGAGATCCTTTTCGTCGGATGACATTCCCGCGTGATAATGTCGCGTGATCAGACCCCCCTCTCGCAGTTTCTTAGCCACCTTCTCACAGGTCTTCCTGGCTAGACAATATACGATACCAGTTTTGTTTGGGTGGTTTTCCTTGATAAACTTAATGATATCCAGGACAACGATATTCGGTCGTTTGTTGGTAATACTGTAGTTCAGGTTCTTGCGGTTAAAAGAAGACTTGAGGAAGGTGCAATCATTCAGCTGCAGGCGTTTTTTAATGTCATCGATTGTAACTTGGTTAGCGGTCGCCGTAAGTGCCATTATCGGGACGTTCGGATAGTCGATACGGAGGGAAAATAAATCGCGATACTATAGAATGTCAAAATAACGTGTTGAATTTTAAGGACAGCCGTACGTACGGCATCCCTAAAATCTTGCCCCCATGTCGAGATGACATGAGCTTCATCAATCACAAAGCGAGCTACACTATTGGTGCGATACAGGTGCGTGAGCACACTTCGACTGACCCCACTATCTCTCAACTTTTCCGGGGTGATGTACAATAGACGAGGTTTAGACGCGCCAGAGCACAAGCGTTGCTTTGCATCGTTATTTGTTGTTTCTGAACTCCAGAGAACGACGTCTATCCCTTTGTGCTTCAAGGAATCGACTTGGTCGTTCATTAAAGCCAAAAGAGGAGAGATCACGACAGTCACTCCCCTTGTCTTGCCACCATCGCAGACAGCAGGTAATTGATAGCATAGGCTCTTTCCACCACCAGTGGGCATAAGGATCAGTACGTCTCGCCCCTCTAGTGTGCGGATTATTGCTTCTAATTGGTTCTCGCGAAAAGAAGGCAGTCCAAAAACCTCTCCCAATTTGCGCTTAGCTTCTTCGAAGTGAGGATTTTCTTGAAGATCCAGGCCTGACAAGTTTGATTGACCAAGCGTGTCTGGAGCACTAACAACAGAAGGACGCTGGATGTCAATGCAGGTGTCACCCCTTATGTCGAGCAGAGAAAGGGGAGACTGCGGCTGCGGAGCTATGCAGGAGACCGTACGACTTTTGAATTCCACGTTCTGAGGTTGAAGATATTCCTGAGTTGGATGCATAGAATTACTACTAAATGGCGAGCCATTCTCGGGATAATCCTGTTCGACCGGGGTACTATTCAAACCATTTGAGCTGACAGCACTTTCATACGAGTTACTGCGGGAATCCAGTTCCTCTGTAATGGCTTTAATGCGGTCGGATAAGACATGCCTTTGACATGATGAGCTAACCCTCGTTGAACGCGTTGCGCATAATCATACCTGACACGTTCAAGAACTACGATGTCCACATCATTGGAGGCCGAACTGTAAAAATTAAGTACAGTGTCCGTTACTGATGACTGCAATTCCTGATTGTAGCGGAAAATCTTGTGCAACGATTCAATAGATTTCTATTAATGCACCTGTTGAGCATTTAGTTCTGATCAATATCAAGACTGACATACCTTCGGAAGATCCAGGCGGTTATTAGCACTTCCATTCTTTGCTAAGGGGGGTGCAGAGGGTCGTTTCTCGTTTAACCTCGCAAACGGATTTCGTTCCGAGCTCAGGGGTACCCATCGCTCATCGCTGACTCCTGCACGCCAATGGTGAGACTGCTCGGAAAACGGGGTGGAGGACTGGAGATTCTCTTTATTAGTGGTATCTTTCTTAATACGTTTTGGTGAGTGAGGGGACGAATCGGAATTAACGAAGTAATCCGGAGAAGGACGTTTGATTGCAGCGCTTAGAGGAGTAAATGGTGTAGGTCTAATAAAATTGTCGGAGATTCTATCAAAATTTGAATTCGCAACCGCAAGCTGGGTTTCCTTGAAGCCTACTGTGGCGATTATTGGCAATTCTTGAGGGCATCCATTGCCTAACATACATCAGTAGGGATGCTGCCGTTAAATTAATTTCTAACCTGATGTTACTGTCGCAGGTCTGAATTTCGACTTCTGTCAGGAGTCAACGAAACAACTCATGTTTAGTACAGGGGATACCTCACTTTCCTTTCCGAGCCATATACCGGTGGACTAACAGGCTGGCTCTGGCATGTTTGAGGACCTAAATTCTTGCGCCCGAGGACTTCCCGCAAATTATTTTGGGGGAGACCAGACATGGCCGTACACCGATTGTAAAACCCGTGCGATTGTGAATATGCGCGTCGCGTCGGCCACGTGATCGTGACTCCTCGCAGATATTGACCACTCACCATGGCGAAGGGCATATACCCGCCGATGACTGTTCCAGATATTATTGCCTCGCTTGCTGCTTGGGGAATTACTGTGAGCCAAGAGCAACTTCACCGTCCAACGCAGGATTTCGTTGAAGGCCTCTATTGCGCCTGTCTTCGTCAGGCGACAGCATTGGATCACGATTCTCTCAAGGAGCCAGTCCAAGACATTTTGGAATCAAAAATAGAAGAAAAGGTGAAGTTACACTCTTGTATCTACTCTTATTTAGTTGTAACTCCTATTCAGGATCACTATACGACAGCGCTAACCACTAATATCCTGCTCTATCACCTGTAACAATGTTCTCTCCGCGCGAGTATAACACTGAAATCTGATATAAGGATAGTTCTCGCTTTGCAAATGCAGCAAGGATCGAAGGCTTTAGCTCAAAGGATATTCACAATCCTGAACGCGAACGTACTTTGAACCTACTCTCAGGATTCATTAATTTCGTCAAATTCACGGAGCAATATTGCAATCCTTTTGTGCTAGAACTTAAAGAGCGTTCAAGTGCATTATTAATTGAGAAAAAAAATGTTTCAGAACAATTATTGGAAATACATCAGAAATTAGATGATTTCAAGTGAGTTCTTGTCGTAAAATGGTCTTCCCTTCAGTAATCAGTAGTTAGGGCAAAAGTCGCAGAAGACGAGCCTTTGTGCGAAAAGTTAAGAAGCGAGAACAATACTCTTCGTGCAAAGATGTTTGCCACCAAGGAATTTCAGACGGCTGCCGTACAGGAGGTTGAAAAACTCAAGGCTGAGAAAAATGCTCTCATCAAGCGCCGGGCAAGTAGGGATACCTCTCATGTAAAAATCGCTAATGCTTGTCTTAAGGAAGCTCTCCACGGTGAAACATCCAGCATTTCAGACGCCATCAGCCACACACGATCTCGGGTAGTGCAGTCCCCGGAACGCATAAAACGGACTATATCAACAATGGCAGTAACTGCCATAGAAGAAAAAAAGATAGTAACCATGCATGAGTCCAAAGTTCGCGATCTCCAGACGAAAATAAACGCGCTTCTTAGCATTGAAAAAGTAAGTGTCTTTCTCGATTACAGTATCCGGAAAAATAAGGTCATTAGGATGTTCGAGGCTGCCTTGAACAGCTTCAATCGATTGAAAAAGAAACTGGACTGCTGCATGTATCTCAAAAGGAGCTAGCTGAACTTCGTGACCAACTTGATGAGAGGACAATTGAAAGGACAGAATTGAGACTAAAGCAAGAAGTAAGTAGCAGGGCATAGCAGAAGATTTAAAAGATTAACAAAGCGTAGCGCCTAGAGAAACAGCTGGCGAATGCGCGTGAAAAACTTGAGCGCTCACAGAGACATGCAGAAGACAAGAAAATAGCTAATCAACGGACCATAGAGAGGTTGCAGCGTGAGTATGATGAGATGGTTGTTGAAAGAAGGGACAACGACAAGCAGTTGGAGGAACTAAGGAGAGAAGCAGACAGCATTGATGCAAAGGTGGTTTTATTTGCACCGAGCAAATTCGTTATTCTGATGTGAATATCCCAAGATGTCGGAACATCTCCGAAAGAGTGAGGTAGAGTTGAACGAACTTCTGGCAGAATACTGGAAACTACGTCATGAGACAGGTAAGTCGATGTATAGGCAAATGTTCGATGCCTTAACAGATTACAGATATATACATGGAAACCCTCGCGAACAAGTTGAACATGAAAGTTATCTCCGACTGAGTTCATGGGGATATTTCACGACCTGAACGACCCTGTACAACATTATTTCTTTCTACTTTTCCTTCTGGCGGAGCATTCCTCGCAGAACCATTTACCTTTCGGAGGTTCTTCTAATCCTACGCATGCCAGATGAAACTGTTTCAATTTTTGATTAGAAATTTCAATGTGTTCAAGGTGGATAACTTGCCCATTCACGTTCACATTTTGGGTTGTCGCATGCGATCATCTGTTGAACGTTAAACAGTTGATTTTGCTTCCATGACCTTCTGAAGAGGATATTCACGAACCTCGCCAAATGAGACTTCTTGACAATAACAATACAGACGCTCGGATGAATCAACAACAAAGTCTTCCGGAGCAAGGGCGAAAGGAGGGCCTGCCGCAACACGATTTTGACTTGTTGCAGCTGTGTTGGTTTCCCATTGCTTTCCACGTGATTTTTTACCTCTGTTGGAACACTATAGCGAAGTGACGAGCGTTGAGTGAATGCGGAAGAATAGAGGGACAAGAAATGATAGTTGGCGACGAACCTTCGCGTGTAATGTATTAACAATGCTAATAAAATATAAGCCTATTAAGGGTATCACTCATTTAATGTGATTATCATCTTGGTATTCAAGTCCAACACCGCCTCCACCACCTGCCGAACCAGGACAAAATTTCAAGTAGCGTATGATCTATGAAAATGATTCTAGCACACAGTGCGGACACCTTTTTGTAATGTCCAAAAAGCAAATGAACAGCCGCAAACCAATAAACGGCAAGAAAGACAGTCATGCATGAAATTTCGTCGAACATGAGCATAGCCATCACGCTTACTGACACGCTAAAGAGATAGCTACCCCATGAAAACAGCCGTTTGCACCACATGAGGCATTCTAGACCCTGCTTGACGGGTTGGTCTATTGGTGATGGCTTAAGCTCGATATGCTTGGAGCAGAGGGAGGCGCCTCGCTTGGATAGAAATATATTCCAGATGTGGAATACGATGGCGATGAAGGAAGTGAGGACTCCTAGATCGAACAAGGGCGGGAGGGGACGGTTACGGTTATGTTGTCTGCTTAGGATACCGTTGATGAAACTGCAAAACGAGAGGATAAGGCCGCATGAAAAGGTCGACTATATATATATATATTGAAGGGATCAGGAATGTTCGATAAGCCTGAGAGAAAAGTCGAACGTACAATTAAAATCTCGAGATTAAATTGCTCTAACATGAATTCGCACTTTTTTTCTTCCGAAAGGTCATCATCTAATTTTCCTATATCCGATATTGGAATCTGGGCGATGTTCCCAAAATCTGGACATACCATTTGACATGTCGACTAAAGTTGCTTGCGAATTTGCAGGGCTTGGTAGGGAACATCCTATCTTGACACGCTTGATGAAGTCGACAGGTGACTGAGGTCGGCTGTACGGGGTAGGTGATCCAGCGAGGGTACCTAGTAACAGTACAAGTTCAGGGATGGGAAGACAAGGAGGTGGTGGATTGTTGGTATTAACGCACGAGAACTTATTGAGAATGCGCGAGAGTGGCGAGGAACTTCGAGACGGAGTCTTCGCGAAACTGTCGGGGCAAATTAAGACCAGGACGATAAATTAGGCAAGCGGTTGAGCTCGACTTACCTGAGGAGATTGAAAAGCGCCTGCAAGGTTTTTCCAGCCACTCATCAGAAGGAGAAGGAGAAGCAGGTGGCATCGACGTTGGTTACCGTGGTGTCGCGGTTGGAACTATATACAGGCAATGGTTAGCAAAGGAGGGTGTGGGCCAGCGTGAGCGTATAACGTGTAAACAGTGGTTGGTAAGCCTTGTTCCCTCATCGTGCCAGCGGTGGAGCGCCGCCAGCCAATCGGGGGTGTGTTTTGCCAATTTTCGTGAGCGTGCAGGGATGGGGACGCGGTAAGCGATGGATTTATCGGTCACGACGGTGGAGCGTCGCCAGCCAATCGGGTGCAGGGATGGCGACGCGGTAAGCAACTCGTACAACCTAATAAACTACTCCAATGCCCTCCTCCTCCCACTCACCGTCCACACCACCGCTTTCATCCTCACCACGTTCTGGTACATCACCGACACCTTTCTAAACTTCCCCGTAACTAGCACTACCCCTCCCAACAATGCCACGCCACAAAACACAGCAGGATACACCACACTATCGAACATCACAAAACTCATCTCAAGCACCGCAACCACAAAGAACAGCGTCCCATGCAGATACAGCTGCTCGCACGTCTCAAGTGCGCGGTAGAAGTACCCAATGGTGTGTTCCTTGACGAGCGTGTGGTCTGAACAGAGTGCAGCACCCCGCCCAGAGATGATGATGTTAAACATGTGGAAAGTGATGGCGAAGAGGGATAGCAGCAGACCGACGTTGTAAAGCCGTTTGACGTGTGGGCCATCAGCAAGTAAGGTTTGGGCAAGGCCGCAGAAGGAGACAATCAGGCCGGCTGAAAAGGTCGACTACCAGCAAATGAGAAAGACACGCCATAACTGGATAACTCGGGCAGGTGGACACGTACAATAACCAGTTGCATGTTGAACTGCTGCATCAAAGTCTCGTACGTCCTCCTATCTTCAATACCAACCTGTTCCCCCGTTCTACCTACAGAAGCAACAATTCTGGATGTCAGCTTTCGTCAGGAACCGCCGCCATCATGACGACGGCGACAGGCCACTTACCCTGACCTTCGGGAAACTTGCTATTGAGCTGTTCCTGCAACACACGCACGTTCTTGACATAGGCATCAAAAAAATCGTCAAGATGTTTTACATGCGTGTGTAGGCGGCGGCTACCACTGTATAAATCTGTTGTCCTCTCGTCGTCCCTCCGTGTATAGTGATCGGTCTCTGCATCCAGCTCGGCTGCCATCAGATCGTACGCGTATTGTTCAGCTTACCCTTGTTCGAAACGGTACTCACCCGTTGTCGTGACACCATCCCTATCTTTTTTATCCCCCAAGTTTCCGGCGCCTTTCACGTTCACAATGGTGCTCTGCCGAAGCGCCTTGACCTCCTGAACGTGGACATTCAACAACGTCCCAAGCTTCGCCTCGAGCGCTTCCAATTTACGCAGCACATCTGCAGAATGCGGGGAGACTGGAAATCCCACACAGTGTTTGTCTATTAGAGAAAAAAGAAAACAAGGGGTTTATCTCACTTGTATCGTGCTCGACTACTTTTTCTTCACTCTCCTCAGTTGGACTGGTAGGATCTGTGCTGCGTTTCTGCTTTTCGATATCCGCCCTAACTTCTAGGTCATCAGTACGAGAGAATAGCCCGAAAACCATCTCCGGATGTTGGATAGCACGAGTTGGGCTGAAAGCAGTCTGGATGGACTATAGTAGGTATCCTTAATATAATCACTTTGAAACGAAAGGCCTTGCGTTGGGGTGTATGAAGAAACCGCCTCGGGGTGAGGGCGTGTTGAAGTAAAGAATCATGTGTACATTTTGTACATGGGCGTCTATCCAGAGAGCTTCGTGACACTTGGAACTATAGATAAGCCCCCCTTCATCCTTCAATATATTAATCTGGTATCGTTACTTACGTCTACTATTAATACGAATCACATAACACAGTAGTGGTAGACAAATGTCACTCTCAGCACGCTCAACCCCAATCTCACCGCATCCCAGCCTCAGTCCCAATCCCAATCCCAACAACACCACCACCCCCACTCTGACACGCCGCAAACATCCTCTGCAAACACTCCACAACGACCCCAACGCCCCTCTTCACATCCTCCACATCCTCCACCTTCACCTTCTCAAGCAACCACCCGAGCTTGTCAGGGTGCCACCTCAAAAGCGAGCTCCGGATGCGCGCCTTGGGGGTGGTGGTGCATCCGCGGACGCTTAGAGGGGCGAGGAGAAAGTCTTGCACGAGGGTGATGGAGAGCTGGTCCGGTGTGGTGAGGCTGGTTGCGTTTGCGTTTGGTAGTGTACATGGGTTGTTCTTTTGTGTATGTGATGGCCGGAGGCTGAGGGACATGACGAGTTTCTTGTTTTTTGCTTCTCGTTCTTTGTCTTCGATCCATACTGGCCAGGGTATATCGCCAAACCCGACATCACGATCCTTTACCACATCCTCATCCTTTCGTTCGTTCGCCTCCGCCCCCGCCTCCGTCTTCTCTTTCCCCTTCCCCTTCCCCTTCCCCATTCCATTCGCAACACCAGACCTACACCTCTCCACCAACGCTCTCCACGCCTCATCATACACGTCCCACCTCTCCTTTAACTCCCTCTCCCTCCTCTTCCTCTCCACCTCCTCTCTAACCTTCCCAGTCCTAACCTCATCCACATTCCCATACCTATCCCTCAACACACCACCACACGCAACCCACTCTTCTTCCCCGCGCTCAGCTTCGACTCGTTCCAGCTCACGCAAACGAGAATTCGCGTGACTCGGAGCGCGAGTCTTTCGAGGGGGACTCTTCAACTCAGTCGACTTTGACGGGCAAGTGGGGTCGTCGAATTGGGGTGGTGGGCTTTTACTTGTCCTATCGGAATCCGTAGCGAGGAACACACTCGGAGGCGGAGACCCAGCCGGAAAAGCGAAATAGCCCAACCCAGGTCTGGGAGGAGTCGTGGGCGGCGACGGCCCGCCGGGCAGCCTTCCCCCTCCCTCTTCGCCATGCTTCTTCCCTTTGCCTTTCCAAAGTATATTGCTACCAGTACCACCACCATCTGGTGCGGCACAAGAGTTGCGATCCGATTCAGACCCAGGAGCGGTAGTCGGAGACTTTGCAAACAAAACAGGCGTCGGAGACTTGAACTGGAACGACGTTTGAGATGTAGACCTTGAAGACGCTGCTATTGTCGTTGCTGTAGTAGTAGTGGTAGTAGTAGTAGTACCACTTGGTATCATCCCATCTCTGTCGTACCCGTGCGGGAAGAAGAAAGCCCAACTGGCACGTCTGGGCTTAGGGGAGTAAGACGTTATATACGATGCCATCTATAGTTGTCGTTGTTGTCCCGATTGAGCTTTAAAACGAGCTGTCCTTGTTGTTCTCAGTTATACCTGCGCTGCACGATAAGATTTACGTGGATACAAAAGAAAAACCAGGTAGGTGGCAGGTAGTTGCGATGAAAGAAACGGCAAAACGCGTCTTTAAAATGAATCTTTTCATCACGCGTCAAGTTTCTCACGTGACGCTCAGTAGGCTTGAGGGCAGGTTTATTCGCGTTTTAATCCACCTTCCCCCTCTCGATTACAAGAACAAAAATTATCGACTTTGATTCCAGTACATAGTACATATATAATCGCACAAGAAAGAATAACTTCTCCAACACATCATCCACCGTTATCACGGATTCCGCACTTTAAATGTGCGCGCTCTGAGTATGGGTATAGTAGGTGCTGTTTCCACACCACCGCCAACAGTTGCCACTGTCTCCCTATCACGGCCTCGGGTAGTAGTTTTTGCACCAGAAGTAGCAATTGATACTCCTGGCGTTCCTCGCAAATGCGCATTCGTACCCACCGTGCTGCTCGTCGTCGACCCATGAAGGGTACTCGATGACCCGTTCCATTCTTCGCCATCGATCCCCAGAACTAGCTCCGCGCCAGGGCCGCCAACTCGTCCTGCCGCTGGCTCGGTGACCGTCATGTGTGGCTGACCGCGGGAGCGAAGCAGTGAAACGTCCAGCACGTCAATCGAGACCCTCTTCTTGGCCGGCTCGCTCACGAGGCTTGCTATTCCGCCTCCGTTTCTCTTGTTTTTATTTTTCATTTTCTCCTCTCTCTCTTTCCTCCTTTCCCTCTCCCTTTCCCCACCAATCTCACCCCGCGCCATCTCAAACGCAAACGGCGAACTCGCCTTGGCAGCATGATAATCAAACTGGTACGACCACGGCTGTTCTCTCGTCTTCTTTGCCCTGTGCCCCGGACCACCACCACCACCACCACCACCACTCTTCCGCACGACAGGACTCACCGGACTTATCGAGCTTCCGTCGTCAAAAAAGTCAACCTCGGCAGAGCTCCGCTTCGCATACCGTATAGGTGAGAGACTCCGTCCAAACGAAGAAGAAACGGGGGAAGTGTACGTCGCATCGGGGTCGTCCATGCCAGCACCAATGCGTTCGTGCCTGACGGGTAGGACTGGCAGGGGATGATACCTCTGTGGCTCATACCGGCCCACACTTTTCGGTCTCTGCACATTCTTTTTGACCCCCTCACCCTTACGTTTCCCCACCTTCATCAACTCCCTCATCGAGCCCAAACTCCCCGAAGGCCTTACCCTCTGGCTAGTTTTAGCCTTTCCCTCTCCCGGATAAGTACTGGTGTCAACAGGCACCCTAGTCCTCGTCCTGCCTCTCCACCTACTCCTCCTCTTGTTATACTTGTACGGATCATCCAGGTCCGAAAAGAAATCGCTCTCTTCCGCACTCTCTCCACTAGCGCCAATACTCCCGTCTGACCCGAGTCTGCCGAACCGCATGGGGGAAACGCTCCGCGTAAGCTCCTCGCCTTCTGGGCTGGAAGCAAAGTTGTCGTCCACATATACAATCAGCGGCTTTTCCTCGGCGTTGTCTGCACCCGCGGAACCGGAAGCGGAGTCAAGGCCTGGAAGTATGACGTGCAGGGACGATGAGAGCTGGAACGATTGAGTGGGCGTGTAGGGTCCCGTACTTTGCCCTGGACTGACATCCTCCAGGTGCGCAGCAGTGACTTCTGGAGGATCGATGTAGGACAGACACGAAATTGCATCATCATCGTAGGGTTTGCTGCCCTCCACATGTTGCTCTTCGGTATCTTCCCTATCTCCTTGTTTGCCACTGCCGTCGTCGCCGGTGCTGTCGCTACCATGAAGCTCGCGGGACAACGGATGTGAATGCAAGGGTTCTTCATCCGAAAAGCCATTGAAAAGTGAGACGTTTGTACCATGGCCCAGTCGAGTGTCGCCAGAAATAGAAGTGGATGAAGAATAATCGGAGAAGGTGCGTTGTGAAAATGAGGATGACGTAGCTGCAGACGCAGCAGTAGCTGTAGATAAAATTGAGACTGAGCTTGAGACTGCGCCAGGAGTAAGGAACACGTTTGTGTTTGTTGCAGTAGGGTTAATCGTCGCACCTGTGTGGGCAGTTACACCAACTATTGAAGTTTCATCCCTCTCCCTCTCCTTCCCCTTCCCCTTCCGATCCCTGTCGCTGACATACAACACTCCCCTTGATGCACTGACATAATTGTAACAGTTCGAGTTGAGAGGAGGCGGTATTGCGGCTGCGCGAGAGACCATGTCACGCGGTAGTTGAATAACGCCTGGTCCACGCTGCTGTTGGTGGGAAAGGGTGAGGGGTTGAGAAGGCTGTAAGAATGACGATGAAGATGCTGACGATGACGACGCTTGGGTCGACGCAGAAGCCACTGCCGTGACAATGGAAGGTGGTGGTGGTGGTGGTGGTGGCAGAGGTACAGGGCGGGACCCGACTCCCATTGTTGTTGTTATTATTGCGAGCTGAGGTGGTGGTGAAGGTGGACGATGAAGAGGAGAGGATGCATGCGAAGCCGTAGCACGTCTTTTTGGTGGGAGTGAACGTGACCCCTGAGGTATCGGGCGCGCGACAATGGATATAGCCGCGGCTGCATTTGCTCCTGTAGACATAGCAGCCGGTGCCGTCACAGGCGTGGACGTCGTCGCTGCATCAAAGCCCGCCGTAACAGACCCGTATTCCGTCATAACATCTGGGGATGCGAACATCGACCCGCTTCCACTCGAACTTGTACTCGAGGTCGGTCCTAACCGTGAGGGCCCAGCGACCGCGTCCGATAAATTTCCATAACCGCTCCCCAAGCCTAAATTTCTGGGCCTTGAATGCGACCGAGATCGCATTCTAGTTTTGCCGGCCCCAGACCCATGATGCTGGTGCGGCTGCTTGGGAGAAGGCGGAACCTGATGCATAGCGAATCCGGTCCGTATTCGTGGTGACGAGGGGGGGCTTAGGCCGGGTGATGATAATAAAGATGGAGAGGAGGCGCGTGAAAGAGAGATCGATTTACTGCTTGAATAAGTGTTGAGACTGTGAGTAGAGGCAGATTCAGCACCGCTACTACTTCTATGAGGGTGCTGTTGTTGTTGCACCAAATGTTGGTGATTGTATCCCTGGGATGGGGCGTTTCCCCTCCCACCACCTCGATTCAAATCAACGGGTCTCGTAGCCCAAGAAATCGGCACAGGCACAGGCGTAGAACCAGGGTTATACGACGAGGACCTGTAAAGGAGCAACAAGGGTGGGGATCATGGCACATCCAAATTAGGATAGTGAAATGGAAACGCACTGAGACCCCGAGGCACCGGTAGCACCACCCCCTCCGGGACTTCCGCTTTGTTTTCGGGAACGCAGAGCTGGGGGGATGGGAGGTAACGGCCTAATGAGGCTGTTACTTGCGTTAGAGGCAGTAGTAGTACTCGTTGGAGTGCTGGCATTGGAGCCAGTATTGAGATTGGTAGCATTATTGGTGGATATCTTTGGCGGTCTCATCGTCTGCTGAGGCTGAAAGCCAGCCTCCTGTTGGTGTGATGCAGCATCTGGCCGCGGCCTTGTTTTTACCGAGGTGGACGGGAATCTCGATAGAAGGCCAACAGGGCTCTTTGTCCTCACCTTCAAACTGTTGGGGATGTCGAGGGGAAGAGTAGGCAAGGGTCGCGGAGGCGGGGATGGACCTGGTCGGGCAAGATTCGAGATTGGGTGGGTGATAGAGCCGATACGCTGATAAACGTCATCATCATCCACGGGGGGTGTATTTGTAGGCCAAATGGCAGAAGGCATGACGGGCTGCCTAGTAGGTGCCGGCATGTCTAGTCGAGCGAGGCTAGGACGAAGGTGGGGATTCTGGAGCATGGGGGGCGGAGGGGGAGGAGAAGAAGGGGAGGAGGAAGGAAGGGGAGGATGGAGGTGGGAATATAAGGGTTTTGGAGCGACGATAGGGAGGGGAGGAAGCGCGGGGTGTTGGTGGTGGTGCATAGAGGCAGTGTAAGAGCGCAGACCGGGCCGGATAATACTGCAGCCGGACAGACACCAGGCGGGCGAACGCAGCTCAGACCGAGTAGGTATATGCGCTCAGCCACCCCCGTCACACTGGGTCACATCTCCTCTTCCCTTCTCTCACTCACTATGCCCAACCAGCCTGCAAATACCATCACTGCTCCTCCCGCCACTAATACCAACGCTAACCAGGCTGGCGGCAACAACAACAACAACAACGCTAATGGCAGCAGCAGCAGCAGCATCATCAGCAACAACGCCAACACCAACAGCAGCGCCGGCTCCTCCTCCCACATCAACATTCCCCAGTCCGCACCAGCAGGCAGCATCACCATTACCCAGCCCCCCGAAACCGCCACCTCCTACTTCAAACTCGCTCCTTCCTACCTCGTCACCTTTGCCTGGAATTTTACAGATGTCATCGTAACACCCACCCACCTCACCGTATCCGCGGCCGCAGACAACGGTAATACTTACCCCGTCGGTCCTACAAACGGGATCATACCCGGCACCGCGACTTCAGTCGTATGGGACATTTACTCATACCAGCAGGCAAACCCCGCCACGCCCCTCGCTCAGGCCACGTATACTCTCATGATATGGGACGACCGCGGTCCAAACTCACCACGTGTCCCTGGTTTCATGGTCCCAAACGATAACCTGCGCTTTGCCATCTACACACCCCAGCCATACACGGGTCTCGGCGACGGTCAGTTTCCCCCTTTTGCTTCTTTTCGTCGATGCTATAAATAACTCCCGTACCGTGTGCCGACGATCGCGTGCTTTTTTTCCCTTGCTGATTTGTCATCGCTGACTCGGTTTTTCCCATTTAGGTTGGAAATGCACCATTTGCAGCGGCGCACTCTCGTCCTATACATCTCATCCGGCGTTCACAGGCATCCTCACCGCATGTCTTGTCATGTTCCTATCAGGATTCAGCCTCTTTCGCTTCGGCTTTGCTCCAAGAGATCGGGGTGCGAGACACGATCACCGTTCATGACGTGACGTGACATGATCTACACTAACGATGCTTTGCCTCGGAGCACACCAAAAAAAAAAAGGCTCTTATCTGTACTCTCTCTCTCTCTCTCTCTCTCTTGGACTCATATTACATGACAACCGCAATCTCTTTTCTCTTCTTTCATATTTAACACACATAGGGCTTAGAGACTTTTTACAGACATTACCACTACGCTACTAATATTAGGTACCCATTTCTCTCTTTCTTTCTTTTTATCATCAGCGATATTTCACCGTCGTATTACTTCACTCTTTGGGAAGGACCTACACTTGGACTATGATGATGACTTAGCTGTGCACGTATAGTTGTATGGGTACACGTATATCTAAATGCATCTGATTCGCTACGGGATAAGCTAAGCCATTTCCAAGATGAAGTGAAAAGAACAAGGATTAAAGTTTCAGCCTACGGAGCTAGTCCGCGTATTAAGAAGTTCAGATGCGCTAGCTGAAGGAGTTTGCCGAGCCTCTGCCCCGCTCACCCAATCCCTCGAACCTGAGACCCCAGCGCCGCCGAGCTAGCACCTACAGTGCAGTGTACACAGCATCCATGCATCATGCCACATGGGTCAGTTTCCTGGGGCCAACCAATCAACAGTGTATTTTGGTACCCCGGCAACTTATCATCACCACCGATCCATCATGCATCACGTTTCAACAAGAATTGAACAACCATGTACATATCTAAGTATCCCTTTGAACTGAACGAGCGCTCAGTTTCATCATCATCATCATCATCATTCATTTGCTGGTCTTGTGCTCCATTCCTCAGGCTCGCGTTTGGGTATGTAAGCCAATGTTTGTGCGGCGGCCGTGGTACTTACTCCCTATGTATCTGTTTCTTTTAATAAAAGAAAAGCTTACCCGTGGCCTCGGCGATAGAAGGAAACAATAGGCCGTCTCCGAATAGCATTACTCGGCCAACCATGACAAATTTTCGCCGCGAGAAGGTGCGATCGCAGACATCCATGCAAGTGTGTTGCTTCCGATCGGAATTGTTCATCTGCGTCCCGAAAGTAACAGCAGGAGAGAAAAGACCTTTCTTTCGTTGTGGGGAGAATTTGCTCCCCTATGAAATCACCTCATGATCCCCACGAACCCTGCTAGCATCGCAACATCGACCTCCACTAGATCTAAAATTTGTTTCTTCCCCCCCTCGAAGGAAGAAGACCTTCATGGGTCATCTCCGCTACCACTGACTTGAGATCTCCACTGTTGGCCGTCACGATGGACAATGTTCATTTACGATATGGTCTGATGCCTGCTGTTGTGCCAGGGGCGATTTCAAATTCAACGGGCGTCTACTACACATGCTGCGACTCGTTCCCGCCACACGACTTCACCATGACGCTATGATCGGAATACGAACACTGCTGCGGGGAGTCGATTTTTTTTATGTCTGATGGCTCAGTAAGGCTGTTGTTGGTGGTCGTGGTCGTGGTCGTGGTCGTGGTCGTGGTGGTTGTGCGCACAGTCAAAGCTGTAAATCCTCGTGTTTGTATCTGGTGGCAGAGCAAAGCTGTATGGGTCGTGCATTCGCCATAATCACTTCGCAAGGTCATGGCCTTCGACCCCGGCCGCTATCACTGCCGCAAGAGCCCGTCTAAAGTCGTAATCCTCGATATATGTGTAGTGGCACGGCAAGGCTGTAGTATCTCCCTTCTCGCCATAGGATTTCACGCAGGGAACATCATTATAGCTGGAAGGGGTGCCGTTCTTTGCAACGATCCAGATACCGACCTCGAGGATCGTCCTCTGCGTTATTTCGAGACCATTCTCATCGTGTGCGAGCATCTCCACCTTCACGGGACTATCGTTTTCGTCATTGCGGTGTTTGAAACTAGTTTTCTTTTGTTCGAGTATTATTTCTATGCGGTGATTTTTTGTATCTTGTCGGCTTTGGGTGTGGTGTTGTACCTCACAGGAAAGTATAGAAAGGTGTCGCTGTTGTATAGGGACTTTTTGATTGTTAAAACTGTCATCAGGAAACGGTTTCCTAAGTGGCAGTGGGTTCGATAGTTTCCTTATGTAACGGTATATATCGGATTGAATGCTAGAATATGTATCGTACACGTATCAAAACCACCCGAGACAAGTCATAAGCAGAGCCGCTATAAACAAGGATAGTGGATGTACGTTATCTGATTTCGCTCTCTCCGCAATACCTCCAAAGGATTGAATTCGCCTTACAGATATGCCGAACGCCCAAACTACTTTGCTCTCAATATTGATTCTTTAAACGCCCATTAATCTTGACGAGACTCCCACTGCCATAAATCCTTCACACCCTTGTCGGACGCGTGGGAATCCGAGCCCATCCAACACTGCACTCGGACCTTGTACGTCAGGTTACTATAGGCATCATACTCAAAAAACAAACCTTTATGTTACCATTCACACGCGATGGCCGCGTGCAGACTTGTCTGAAAGATGCCCGTTTCATAACGTAGTTGACAGGACCCTTCATTCCTGTCAAGACTATGCGAGAAGAGGTAGTGTGAGATAAGGTGGTCTTCTACGAGGCGAGTTGGTAACGAAGAAGTGAACAAGCTAACCTATGAAGGTCTAATCCACTAACATAGTCCTTATGCTCGGTGGCATCGTTTGTATCCCGCAAAGTTCGTGGGTGTTAACCTTGATTAATAAAGCAGTCTTTCATTCATCTATGTCTGCTTGTCTGCCGATTAGCGTTTCTGTTCTCATGAACGTCAAAAACTTCTTCAAGGCTATACCTGTCTCTGACTGTATCTGTTAAAAGCGTGGGACGTGAATGTAAGATGTCATCGTAAATGCAGAACTTTCTAAGAGCGAATATCTTGCTAGCAAACAATAAGATGAATCAACGAGGCGAATACGTTCCTCCCATCCTAGCATTATGGCATTCACTTGGACGTGAATGTGATACTGCTACAATTGTAAACAGCTTGTTTCAGTTATGCGGTTCTGAAATAACACAAGTGGCAGCTATTCCGTTTTCTGCATTTCCCACAACTGGGCTTTGAGCTTTAGTTATGTTCTGCAAAGCCTGGTATGACGTATCCTGCGTGAAGTCTAGATATCGGAGAGTAGCGTTCGGAGCAGGGGCGAAAATTTCCTGGAAACTTACCTCCGGAGTCGAGCATTGCAGATAATGTGAGACCAAACCAAGTATTCCAAGCACATCTACACTGACCTGCCATCGCGCTCCCTCTTGGCCAACCGACCTGACATTCCTGAAATGGCCTAAAACGTCTCCACGTCAGATCTAATCGATCTTATAAAACGCTTTCATTCCCTGCTGTAGGACTTTCTAGTGTGTCCCATTTCAACGGCTGTAACTACAGGCAATGTGCATCATGAGCAAGTATCATAATTCTTGTGAGAACAGAACTTCAAGCTCGCCCTTGGAAGTTTGAAAAAGGTGTTTACAACTCGCCTCGACATGGCCATGAGCGCCATACGACCTTGGCTAGAAGGACACGAGCACCGAAAGATTATAGTATCATTGCCCCAGTCACGTAGGAATACTTGAAAACAAAAGAGCAGATGTGCTTACAAACACAGGGGTTGTCTCACTTCCCCCATAAACGACGTCCTGAAGGCTTTGTACGGGAACAGGCGACGTTTCCAGGCGGCCAAGGAAAGCAGACTCTAAGGCTAAGGAGCAGGGGGACACGATTGAAAGCGTCACTGGGGAGCGGTCAGGATAGGTTCTACGACTTAAATGACGACAGCATCGAGAAATTGGTCCAGTTTACGAGAGTGGTCACCAACCACATGCTTCTAAGAGAATATAGAGAACGTTTTCATCCAGGAGCGACAGACGAGTGCAACCTTTTCCCGGGAGCGAGTCAGAGCAGAGCGTACATCCTTCGTCAGTGAGCAAGGTACGTTCGCAAATATTTTTCTATGCGCAGCGCAGAACTCAGACCCCGACTTCCTAACGCAAAATACAAGCACGGGGTCCCCCGGTGGCATACCAAGTGCATAACCTCTGAGACAACGATACTTTACCGTCCTTCAACTTCTGTTCAAAAAATAAACTCACCTCGACGCGCGAAGGCATTCGTCCCTAGTTACTTCTGGGTTCGAACAAATCTAAGCTCCGACCGTCAGCTCGTCGGTTTCATATCGTGACAGGCTTGCCTCGACGAGTTACGGGAACAGGTGCCTGTATCCTAGAGGTGTACCTACGTTTTGTCATAACTTTTTTTTGATGTACTGTCAAATGCATCATTCGTACCTAAAGGACAACGTGAATGGTACGATGAAAGTTATAAAAAGTGCTCGAACCTGGTGCCTTTCTTTCCGCAATAATTGCACTGCGGCGTCACATCAAAGGCACGAGTAATCCACGAATGTTCCTGTCTCACCGCTACAGCTGTGAGAATACGAGAACCAACAACTACCGTGTTACGTCAATTGAAGGATGTTCATTTCTCCAGTCCGTCTATTGGACATGTTGGTATATTTGGTCTTGGGTACTATCTCTGCTGGGGCTGTGTCCTGTCGATATCATTGCTGATATTAATCTCCATAGTGTAAAGCGCGGTCGACTACAAGGAGTTTATGCAAGGTGTAGCTACCTCCGGTATCGTTATTACTTGTCTTTCCCACTGGCTATCAGACTGTTTCACTTGTTGTTCAAATGGTGGGCTAATCCAGGTCTTGTGTAGAACGACAACATGTCTAACGTCTCTAAAAGATAAAAATACAATCATAGAGGAGGCTTGTCTTCTATTAGTCTACGGCCTCAATTCGTTCGGGATCTTCTGCTGCGTTCAGCGAGGCAACTGAGCTATGGACTATGTTATCATAAGTTACTCTCTAATACCCTCAGCATTGAAATGACACTAGACGCTGCGCAGAGGTCCCTAAATCTTGACCGAACAACTTTGCCCTCGTTAATGTTGTTGTAGCTCCTGTACACTACTCCCACCAACCCGGCAAACGCCGACTCCAATTGTAACGGTATCAGCACTCCTAATGTCTTTCACGTTACGGCGCCTACGAGGCTAGTAATACGTGAAATGCCTATGCTGGGGGTAGAACTTATCCATGACCATGACCGCGGGGGAGACCGATACGGACATCAATTTTGCAATCTAATAATTTAACATTTGCTACCGGAAGAAAGTTTTGGCAGTTTCGAATCTTTCGCCTACCAATTTAACCTCAAAAAAATCTGTTGGTTTATATGATTGTACGTGGTACTCCATATTTAGTCCGCATGCCCTTTGCCATATATTACATGTTATTTAATGCCGCAATGAGTGGCATTCACCTGACACTGTACGACGTTGGTATGCTCTTCTGCTTCCGCAGTGGGCATCATCGTGAACGGTGGAGATGCTGTCACCTTCAATAGTCTGGATACTATTATTGAATGCATTCTACTCTGGCTCTACCGTCTCTGTGTACGAGCATCTCCACTTTTACGGCACTGCTGTTTTCACCATTGTAGCGTCCGGAAGGAGCCCCCTTCTCTAGCATTACCTTTTCCCGGAGGATTTCTGGGCGTGGTGTTGCTCCTCACCGACAACTATAAAAGGTATTGTTGGTGTACCCCTAGGGGCTCATGACACTATAAGTATCGTCAGAAACCAGTTTTCTAAATCTGATTGTAACGATATCTGACAAGTATCCCAGTGCTCCGTAGGCCGCAAGTAAAATAATATTTAAGTGGCACATTACCGTAAATGCGCGCGATATTGAGTGAATCTACGGTCACTCGCTGTTGTTTGGCTTGTTTGTTCGTCCCCTATAGGCTGTCATAATAAGCGCATAATTGAATCCGTCTTTGAATAGTGGTCGCAGGACAACAATACGGGTACACTGGTTAATTGAACATTACCATACCACTCAATCTCACGTCGGTAATTTTGTGTGCGGCTACCAAACAGATACAGAACTAATTCGGCATTGAACCCTTCACGACGCATTGATCGACCACATTATATGAAGCGTTGGAAAATGAAATATGACAACAAACAGACAACTAAATCCAACGACAAAAAAGTGGGTTGATTGGGTTCGGCCCTTGATGAGATGTTACAGGCGGTCATGCTGCATGTAGGGGCCACCTTTGGCAAAACGTGGCAGCCAAACCTAAATAGTCGCGAAGACAAAGAAAGTGGCCACATCCAGGGTCGCGTTTCGGACAATGTGACCCTCTGGCTTTGAGCAATCCGGAACCAGAGGCCACCACTCAACAATATAAGATGTCTGCCTCTAGGTACATGATGCAGACCCCCCTCTCCAAGTAGAGACCAAGCCTCAATGAATGGAAAATCAAAAGGAGGCACTCACAGGACCGCTACGCGATCGAATCCCATCCCTAAAATATACAGAGACGACTCCTCCGATGTTATCGTCGTTGTCACGCGCTCTGCGACAGGGAAAGGAATACACAAGCGGTGGGAGTACCCCAAGTCTTCTTTGAGTGTCCGCCGGATCCTCCCAGGCGAAGAAAAGTTATCAACGCCACTTACTCGCGAGTTGACTATCAACGCCAACGGTGTTTTCGCTCAATTTCTCAACGCTCCTCCTTCGTCTATTGGTCCAACGTCATCGAATAACAATGATTCAAATAGGTTGGTCAATGACGCGTTTGCATGCCCATCTCGCTACTCACCTCCGTCTATCAGTCTAACACCGCCACTTGAGGGGCCCGTGACTAGTTCGCCTCAAACGGGCGACCGAGATAAAGGAGAGACACCGGGGACGCGAGAAGCGAGTAGTCCTGCGGTCGATTTACCGAGGCATATGGTGTTCCGCCCCGACAGGTTTGATAAGTTAGCAGTCATGAAAAGGATGATGAAAGAAGAAGAGCGGATCGAGGAGACATACAGAAACCAGTGGCAGAAGATGCTTGAAGAGCGTCGCACCGCCCGGCGTATAGTGAAGCGTTGGGGACGTCAGAAAAAACGCAAGGCTAAGCATAATCGCCGGACCGATAGTAGCTCCGAAAGTGGCGAGGAGAATAGCATAGAATGCGCTAGCGACGCCGAAGCAGCTGGGGAAGGCTCAACGCCAGGATCTCAACCGAATAGTGGACGGAAAAAAGAGTGCCCGAATGTGCCAGTGACTCCTCGCCGACGTCCCCTTCAACGTTGCGCAACGGTGTTCATCGAGCCCCCATCCAACCATGACTGATGTATATCACCACCGCCAGAGGAAATGGTAGGCGGCCAGCCAGTCAAATTGAGTCAATTGATCTACGGTCCGCATCGAGGAGTCGTTAAAATTTTTACAGTCCAACCCTTACACTTTCCTTTCTATCGTATACTACGTAAAAATGTTACATTAAAGATCCAATGAATATGTCTTTTATGGTGAATGTGAAGCACGACTTAGCCTGAACCTGATCGATTGCAGGGAACCCAATCAGTGCAAAATGCTTCCGTGTGTGTACGGCATAGAGAATCACGTTGGCGTCGAGGGTCGTGGCTTACAAATCGAGCTCATCGAATTTCTTTGTCCCGAACATCTCGGAGCTCATTTCGTTGCTCTTGTCCGCTAGAAAAGCTGAGACCTGAAAGCCTGAGGATGTGCATTCTTTGAGTTTTACGGTTGCTTGATCATTGCAATATCCTTCGTTTGTTTGATGGCGCTGTGGGATTGTCATCTCGTTTCTTGTCTGGATTTCATAATCAATGGACTAACGGAGCTTGGAAAGATGACGACCCTGTGCAATCATAAACCATGTCCATTGAAATTATGTAAATATCAAGTTTTATATGTTTGGGGAATCGGCTAAACTAGCTTGGTACTACACTTCCCCGCTCCTTGTCCGCCAACCCTTCCCGCGCTAGCAATCGCTGCAGCACTAGTTGTGCCAAAAACGACCAGAATCTCGGGAAAAGATGACGCCGTGAATGTCAAATTTGATATATATCGCGAACTGGACTACCTTAATGGGTTCGGTGCAGTTTTCTTGCTTCTCGTTAATCTTTCCAACGCTAGTACGATACCAGTTATGTCGAAGGCCTAATAGACCTTGGGAAAGATAGCGGCGTTCCACAATTACTGAGCCCATCTCCCGAACTTGGACTCGAAATCTGGTATAGCTTGGGGGACAACCATCTATGTAAGTAGATTGGGTGCTTCTCGACTGCTAATCTATCAGTCATCCTTCTAACGCTAGTCATAGACATGATTCTGGTCATGATAATTTTAGGGGATGAAGTCATGATATCGTTTACTTAACTCCTCCTCGGTGTATGTTATGGTTCGTCGACAATTGTCGTATATTTGAGCTACTTGCTACTATGAAGAACTTACGACAAACGTCCAAATTCGGGAACAAGGTCAGTGCAGTAACAGGTTTCATTGCCGAAGTGAAGAGCCGCGATGAATTGTTAAGGCTAGCGATAACGTTAATGGCTCATTTGCTACAGGATCTTTCGTTGGACTCCACTCTTCTACTGCGGACCTGCCCCACAAACACCTGCAAGCCGAGTAAAACCTGTTTCCACGGGAGGTTGGACTTGGATGCATTATCGCTGTTTGACGCTGGGGTGTTCCAAATGAGGATAGTCCTTGCAATTGTACGTCATCTGACTTCATTTTCTTGGCGACGTTGTGAATATAACTCAAAAGGATTGAATATGTCTTTACTGACTTGTCGATCAAATTACGCTTGTCCTTGGTATCATAATTAATTCGTTCTTTAGATGTACTAGATGTACATCGAAGTGGTATTCATCTGTGTCAAGACTCCCGGTCTCATTAATCTTCCCGGGCATAGTGGGAACTTGGAGCATCTCCGGTGCTCACGGTAAGATAATGGATAATCTATTACTGTTATCACTCCATATTTGTCCGATTACTAAAAAAGCCAGGGTGAAGGACTGCGCCCAGACGATGTGTATATTACTATTCATATGTCCGGGTCGCATGTAGATGCCAGAAAAAGGCAATTTTTGTCTGAAAATCCTGTCTGGAAGATGTTCGTTTCATAATACAGTTGGCATGGCATTGTTTTATCCCGTGCGGGGAGATGCAACGGCCAGATGGTCCTGTAAGAGACAAGAATGGCTAGCAATCGAATCTAGCCAATGAAGGTTCAATCCACCAGCGTAGTTTTCATACCTTTTGTACTCACCATCGTGAAGCCCATGGTGACCTAATCTTGTCAGAGCTTAATGATGGATTCCTTCAACTACCAATTGGAGTTTTCATAAACGTCAAAGAACATAACGGTTTATGAAGAGAGCTTATTGTTTTTCGTTATCGGCGATAGTTGTGTTGCAAGAAGCGTTGAAGGTTCTCAGTTTGGCTGCTGCAAATTTGGATCCAGTAATCGTAAAGGTGGGCTCACGTCAGACTCGGAGTGGGTACTTTGCCGATGTACGGCATGATGGATAAGGTGGTTCAGCGAAGGGGATGTGTCCTTCCTACGGGGCCCAGGATTATGGCTGTTGCAAGTGGGAGCAACTGGTTCCGTCTATCTGTTTGTGAAGTAGCCATATGTTTCGAACTCTGATAGAGTCCTGGACAAAGGAAGCGCAAGCGTGACATCGCAGGTGGGGAGACAAGTAAATATATATAACGTTGGGCGGGAGACAAACGGTTCATGCATCTAGCTACGAATAGAGCTTAAACAGGCACCATTGCCCCGAGCAGTGTGAGAGTGGAGTGTTAGCGCGTGACAAGCAATAACACATGCGGGCTTCACTAGAACGTGCGCACGACGGTGTACCGCAACCATGTGTGTACAAGCTGGCTCTCATTCCTTTTTCAGGGCCTTGTCCACTTAGTACATCCACGACAGCATATTAATGGCCGATGGCCAGCCGCAGATAGGGTCGGACAACTTTGGCGCTATGGGGAGGCGTGAGAAATGGTATCCGTGCGAATCGTCAGAGAAGTCCTGCAACATTTTGAAATTGGTACATCGGTGACGCTGTGTATCAAAGCGGTGTTTTTAGCTGCAGACAAGGCACTCCTCATCGTTGTCTTTTGGGGTCCTTAGGGGCAGACGGCTTGTAACAGGTAGGAGCAGCGTCTTGGTCCAACCACCGGGGAAGAAGCTTTTCTAACGCTAGAATACCTATTGCGGTACCGGCGCTCGAAAAGAAAGAAGGAGGGCACACTCGATTCTGTGATTGAATTTTGAATATTGATTGATGGCTGGTAAATGCGACAGTGAGAGGTAGACGTGGCTCCGACTAATATGGCTACTGAGAGTAGTGTGTACCGCGCTTAGTTGTAGAGCAGATCATATGCATTTCGTGCAGTTGATGACCTCACAAATGCAAATTCGATAAAGATATGGCATGTGCGAGTCCCGTGGATAAAAAACATTTGGAATCTGGCAAAAAAAAAGTCCATGGAAACGTCTGCCGAAAAGACTGATGACTTCTAGCCCAATACATAGTGAAAAAATAATATCCGGTCTGGTGGCTAAAGATTCTTGCGGTTCCTTGCGCTCTATTTACGGGCGAGTATAAGATGTAGATAATAAAAACTCGACTGCGTAGGGCATTTTCTAATTCACTGGCAAAGGGGGAACCCATAGGCGTAATCCTCGCGCTGCATATAATGGAAAGCACCGGCTGATAATGTGCCGCAATGTATTGTCCAATCGTTAGTGCTCCCCTGGGGATAGATCGATGATAATGAAACGGATAATTTGCGCAGATGTCCGACTCACGATACCCGAGGAAATATATATCATTCCGACGTGCAAGGGGGGTCCGTAATCATCTAACTGAAAATTGTGGAAGTTTCCACCGTCGGCGAGAAAATGAGGGGCTATGGCGATACACTGCTCTGGTTGATTCGGTGGTGGCTGCGCGATTCCTCGGTGTCGCATAATGCTCGAGCAGCACTATGAAAATGTTCAATTCGAGCTCGCTTTCCGTGATTCTCATCATCACAAGCTTCAAGGGGTTTAAGAAAAAAGAGAAATTTAGTCAAGTGAAAGTACACTGTGACATTTAGGGCTTGGTGCGCCGCGTGCAATGCCGCCATGATAATGATATGAGGGGTGAGTTCAGGGAAGAAATTACTTGGGCCGCGGCGAAGGCCTTTTACCTTCGACTAGTGAGAGGTCCGCCTTCGTCGATGGTATCGACGGTCAAGTGCTCTGGACTTTGTTCTCGATGATCATGAAGGTAGGGAGCAGTGAGCTGCAGGAACAGCGGGTGCAAAGACAGTTTTTCGTCAGAGTATGTAAAGAAGAAGATTCACGGATACCCATATGGAAGAGGTGCTGTCGGGATATACATTTACAGTAGGGGGTCCAAACGCTGGGCGGCCATGAGGCGGCTCTTTTTCTAAAAGGAAGGGCAAGCCATCAAGATTGGGCCTCGTGGTGACACATCGAGATCTTCGATCCTCGGCCAAAAGAACTTGTTTTCCCGCATTTGGTAGTCTCTAGTACAGGATGTCGCGGGTTGCCGTGCGACAAATAAAGGCAAATACGCCGAAGTGTCGGGAAATCAACGGATCTCGTCTGGGCTGGACGAAAAAGGGTCGTGTCTTTCTTTGGACGCTTTCTCATGGATACTTAAACCTAAGAAAAATAATTCATTCTCCTGCTTATATGAACCCTCTTTCTCCAGTACACGTCTCCTGATCCCCCAGCCATGTCCGTCGGCCACAGCGCCGGCAATCCCGACATCGCCCTCGACTTCCGTAACATCAGAATACACAAGTGGATATCCTCCGTTCAGTCCGACATCCCTCAACACCAACACAACCGTTCGTCATCTAACGCTGGCTCAATCATCCGCGCAGATTCTCCACTGCTGGGCTTTACAGCACAGGAAAACACGTCGCCCGATCCTCTTTACCGTCCTTCACCCGACTATATACGACGTTTGCCAGAAGAAGTTCGTTTGAGCAGCAAGTCGGCCAGCCAAGACAGGGTATGTCATTCAACGCGCGTATATATGCATATCTCACGCGACATGACGCATATAGCCACTTCAAACCCCGTTTCCAGAGACAAGAATACCAGCTACGGTACCTGAGGATGCGGAACAGGATGTTTTACTTCCTTCCCTGATGCGAAACCGGTTTATCTCCAGCGAGACGCGGTACCCAGCACACTTATCATTAACACAAACCCGACCCACTCTTCCGCGCCAACCTTCCCTCCCCGTATTGCGCACTAGTGAAGTACCTCCGCAAGCGCATGATTCCGCTTTCACACCTCGTGTCCGCTTTCACTCAACGGCTACACCTCCCTTTACTCATTTCCCCCAGTCTCCGGCGACGTCTCCTGTGTCACCAGCCCATGTTAGTCATCCACCTACACCTGTGATGGCAATGGAGAGCCCTAGTCCTGATTTGGAGCGCCAGAAACTTAACGCGCTTGTTATTGCCTCTGGCCTGGCAGGCGAGGAAGATCTACAAGGGAATGGAGTTGCGTACCTTTGCAGCCCTTCTCAGATACACCTTGGAGAGCCTACTCCTGGCGACTATCACACTCCGGTTAAAACCGAATCTCCCCTACATCAAAGCCCGTCACCGCGTGATAGTGGTACTAGCAACCTGCTTTATAACACACCCTTGGTCTCCCCTCGTTCACAGATCATCAGCGATTCTCATTCTCCAAGGACATCCATCTCCCTTGATGATCTGGACGAATTTGATGAGGATGCTTCCTATTACGGTAAACAAATAGATCCACTGTTTTCACCGTATTCCTGCCCTCCTAGTACTAGTCGCGAAGCACCTCCTGCATCAAAGTGGTCTCTGTCTTCATCTGTAGAGGATCTGGGCAGCAAACGAAGTAGCGTATCTAAATCTCCAAAGAACAAGAAAGAGAAGTTCAAGTCGTTTATGTCGCGCTTCAGTTCAAGTGGAGCCTCCTCCAGTGAGGAGAAACATGTTCTATCGTTTTCGGTGGATAGCCACGAGAGGCGAATCAGCCGACAACGCTCTCATTCCGACGTACTGGAGACGGTTACTAAACGTTCGAGTTTATCTTCCCCTGTTCAAACAGTCACATACGGCTTGTGGGAAAGTGCCCCTGCAACACCTACAACCGCTGTCTCGGCTACAAGCATGAGCATCAGCACCAGTTACTCAGCTGCGTCGCCGAGTGACAATGAAAATGACTACAATGGGTCTGCTAGCTCTGCTAGCTCCAAGCACCGTACAAGTGACGAAAAATTCATTACTCCTCGCATCGAATCACCGGTTAGCCTGATCCAAGATACCCCCTTGAGTTTGACATGGTCAGAGGCAAGCACTTCCTCTGCAAATAACCCCGTAGACGTCGCTCCACCCCCGTTGTTGCACTCAGCCTCTATGATCAGTCTGAGAACAAGAGGCTTAATGGGCCTTGTGTCAAGGATCGGTACGGGTCTGGAGGAGAACGCACAAGAAGATTACTCTCAGGAAAAGAAATTTACTAGGGAGATTGAAGCACCACCGACCCCGGTGCGCCGTACATTCATGGAGAGGATAATGTCGAAGAACAATGATTCCGCACTAAGTCTGATACTCGGCAAAGGTAACAGCAAGAACGTTAGGCCGAAGCCGAAGAAACCAAAGCGAAAGCTTTTGATTGATGGGATCGAACAGGGTAACTACAGGAAATACGAGGCCATTAGCAGTTGGTGCGAAGTGAGTTCACATTGCACTGGTATATATGGTTTAACATTCCGTTTGTATAGGGCTTCGGCGAGGTAACAGTTAACCGAAAAGATAATGGGGTGATCGTTGCAGAGTTCAAGGATGCAAATATTGCTAACGAGGTAAGTTATAATCCTGCCATTAACTCGAACGAGATGTAATTAAAAGTGGCTCAGGTGTGCCGGCTGCAAGCACAAGTACATATTAGAGGCGCTGGTAGCGTCAACCTATCTTGGACCACAAAAGAATTCTAACCTATATTCCATTGTATAATGTTTTCCATTCTCCGGCTTCCTACCATATGCACTTACCGTTCTGATGCTAACGGACGGTTCGACAATCAAAAGAAACGCTAATTCATGTCTATTTCTCTCGATAACTTATATATTCGGCAACTCGACCAACCTCGTCTTTTGGGACCTCTAGCAATCTTACTCTTATCGATATTGCAAGGCGCTCTAGCATTCAAGATCTCAACATTCAAACGCGGCAGTCTTGATCTAACTTCCATTGTCGTCCTAGAAGGGAAAGATCTTATTCCGACACAGTACCCGCAAACCCCATCGGAAAAATCAAATCCGTCCACACGTAGCCTTGGAGACCCTCAATCAAACTCGTTATCGTAAACATTAATACACTCACACTCGTTATGAAGTCACAAACCCACGGTCATTACTGTATTTCTGGCAATCTCACTCCTTGTACACACACGTTCTTTTTGGACTACTCAAAATCGGTCCACTCCTTTTCTTGTCTCTCTGGTACTATGCAAGTGGAACATCTTTATTACTCGCTTACAGTGTATAACCATTGCTTGTGCTATCCCCGCTGCCCAAATGTTCATGGTTGGTGTACTATTCTTATAGATGTATTGAATCGACTTGCCGAACAAAATGTATACATTATTCGTAACATTGCTTTCGCTACATATCTATCAACTAGATCCTATTGTCAGAATAAATCAATTGCAATATATTGTTCAACTAAAGCTGCGCAGCTGTGGCGCTGTTGTGCACTGCCACAGAGCATATATATGGTATCAAAGCCGATTGGGACATTCTGACTTCACTCACTAAGCCTCCCGCTCGTTCATCAGCTCCTTATCCCACTATGGACGCCTTCCGACTTCAGAGGAAATATCCAGAGGTCTCCCGCGATGAGATGTTTGATCTCATCAACCGGTTCAAGTGCGCATAAATCGGCCATGCTGACATTTCATCACAATTCAATTATTATTTTTTCGTAATTCAGTGCCATAAGCACCGACACCCCTGGCCGTGTTGACAAATCTGCCGTTCTGCAGGCTTTACAATCAGAGGGAGAATCCTACGATGTAGCTCGCGAGACCCTGAAACATGTCAGTGTGGATGCGAGTGGGAAAGTCGAGTTGGAGGATTGGGTCGAGGTGTGTGGTCGGGTTATTTCGGTTGTGGGGGTACCGTGGTGTTAACCCGTGGCATCCGCCTTTCTCTCTCTTTTTTTTTGCCCTCCGCTCCTGTCTGGGGTCTGTCTAGTTGAGTGTGAAACTCAAGTCACAAGCTCAGACGATCACGAAAAAGGCGGGCAAGGTGACGGTACAGGGGTCGAATGCAAATGTGAGCCATACGATCAATGAGGACGAACGTCGGGAGTTTACGAATCATATCAATGTGGTACGTCGTGTCTCAGTTCCGCTGATTGGGGGTTTGGTTGATCATCCTGTTCTCTCGTTAGGTTATTGAGAATGACTCCGATCTTGCGGGCCGGTACCCCATCCCGACCAACACGATGCAACTGTTCGATGAATGCAAGGATGGGCTGATTCTTTGTAAACTCATTAATGACTCAATCCCTGATACTATCGATATGCGTGTTTTGAACAAGGCTCAACCACGGCGGGCTCTTAATGCCTTCCAGATTACGGAAAATAACAACATCGTTATTACGTCTGCGAAGGCTATTGGATGCTCCGTCGTTAATATCGGCTCGTCAGACATCGCCGAGGGAAGGGAACATCTTATTCTTGGACTAATATGGCAAATAATCCGAAGGGGCCTATTGGCTCAGGTCGATATCAAGCTCCATCCTGAGCTATACAGGCTGTGCGAAGAAGGCGAGACAGTGGATGATTTGTTAAAGCTAACGCCAGATCAGATTTTGCTCCGATGGTTCAATTATCACCTAAAGGCCGCTGGGTGGAAGAGACGGTATGTAATTGCGTTATTGAGTGCGTAATGACAATTTTCTGACAGGGCGCCCGCAGAGTAAACAATTTTAGCCGTGATGTGTCCGATGGGGAGAATTATGCCGTTCTTTTGCATCAGCTGAAGCCGGACCAGTGTTCGTTAGCCCCACTGCAGACGAAAGACCTTCGTACACGAGCAGAGCAGGAAAGCTAATTATTATTGATATGTTTGTAATTGTGCTAATGCTGTATGCAGGTTCTACAAAATGCCGCCAATATTGGATGTCGCAAGTACCTGACAGTATCGTCTCTTCTTTCTGGAAACCCCCGCCTGAATCTCGCCTTCGTTGCAAATCTATTCAACACTCATCCCGGCCTTGAGCCACTTGACGAACAAGAAGCAAAGGATTATGGTGCCATTGAAGATTTTGATGCAGAAGGCGAACGTGAAGCACGCGTCTTTACTTTATGGCTCAATTCGCTTGACGTCGAACCCGGTGTATACAACCTGTTCGAAAATATTAAGGATGGCTTGGTCATCCTGCAAGCATTCGACAAGGTTCTGCCCGGTAGTGTTATCTGGCGTCGCGTCTCGAAGCCCAAAGAAGGTGGAGTTCAGCCTATCTCGTATAACGAGGAAGGGGAGGAAGACGTGGATATCGGTGTTACACCCAATCAGCCCACCCTTTCGCGATTCAAGTGCGTTGAGAACACCAATTATGCGGTCGAACTCGCGAAGCAGAACGGAATGCACATGGTTGGCATTCAAGGTGCAGACATCGTCGATAAGAACAAGACGCTGGTTCTTGGTCTTGTTTGGCAGTTGATGAGGTTGAGCATCACCAAGACGTTATCCTCATTGTCCAAGACTGGCCGTCCTATCACAGACACGGAGATTCTCAAGTGGGCAAATGCGACAGCTCAAAAGGCGAAGCCCAACGTTCGGACGATACGCTCCTTCAAGGACCCGTCTATCACAACTGGCCTGTTCCTTTTGGACCTGCTTGATGCTATTCAGCCAGGAATTGTTGATCCTACGTTGGTGATCAATATCTCCGAGAACGGGGATTACGAAGAACGCAGGCAAAATGGTACGTTTGGAACTGACCCTGAAAACTTTAACTGACGTTCTGGTGGACTCAGCCAAACTTGCTATCTCTATTGCAAGAAAGATGAATGCGTTGATATTCCTGGTGCCTGAAGATATTGTTGATGTGCGACCACGCCTGGTGCGTTATGGAGCTTACTTCACTGATTCAAGGTCATCTGAATTATACTTGTATCATCAGATTTTAACGTTCGTTGGAAGTTTGATGAGCATTGCCCAAAGATGATGATCACCAAGGAAGCGTGTTCGGTACGACTGAAAATAACATATTTTCCCACTACTCTTCTTCCAACATTATCGTACTGCATTTGATCTCTTGTGCTACGTTCTGGAAGGATCCGGGATGAGCTCGTTGCTATGTTCGTGGGGGGCGAGGGGGAAGAAATTACCTACTTAAGCCAATACGAGGGTGCAGTGTATAGATAGATGTACGTACATCATATTACAACTCAAGTTTACGCTTGTTGGGGGTTCCTTGCGCTCATGAATGTGTGAGCACCCCAGCGACACATGGACATAATCAGAACCCCGTTTCTTGATCAAAAGTTCAAAGGTTATTTGTTGTACGCCAGTACTAGTACTTCCAATTCGCCGTCCATGCGAGTCTGTGCTAGTCCATGCTGTGCAGTGGAGTGGACACACATGTGTTCCGTAACATCGCGTTGATGGTCAGCAAGATTCTAGGCTTGTCTCCCGAGCAAGTTGTCAACGTGCGCTTGTCCTTGTAGATGATAAGGTCCGGAATATGATTTATCAAATCAAAAGGAGGCTGATCATGTGGTGCGCTGATCAAGAACCGACGTCCTCATCACGGAATACTGGTACATACTGAAAGGGACACATACTTGGCGAAAGACTTTGATGCAGCCAATTGTGAACGTGGACTCCCAGAAGCCCGCGCTTTCGCGCCGTTGGCATGTTCGGTGCCGAGGGAGAGGGCTGTTACCATACGTACCAGTACGTTGCCAAACTCTTTTTTCTCACAGCACCGACAGTTGATCCGCCTTTTTCGTGAGGGACAAAAGGGACAGCCTCAGCGGTTCAACCACGTTCCTTCCTTATCTCGTCCCCATGCAAAGTTGTGGAATGTCCGACCGACTTATTGAGGTCGCATTCAGTCGAAAAGAAAAAGCCGCGGCCTAACTAGAGTGAGCATAGTATAGTCAAGTTCCCACCCTAGCATAGAAGGGATTAAGTAGTCATAGCGGACCACGCCCTCCCGTCCCTTGCACTGCAGATATTAAGTCAACTAACTATGATACCAATCGTAGTTGCCGTCGGCGTCGGCCTTTCGAATTCCACGCACGACGATTGGCCCTACATTAGTTTGGCTCAGGCTACATAGTGCGTGTCATTACCACTCGACAGGCCAAGACCACATACCGACGGGAAAAAAAGACAATAGCGGACGTTCACCGACTATTGCCCTTCACTCCCATCTTATTCTTATTTCCCTCGATACCCTGACAGGTTCAATGTTCTCAAGACTGTTGATACGCGACGGTTACTGTTGTTCTCGCATTTTAACGTGACACTTATATAATTGTTAAAAGCCGAGTCCTCGGACCGTCCATCCGTCTTTCGCTACTGGCCAACTCTCTGGGAGTGGCATTGTGTTATGCTATTGAAAAGACATCACGATGGACGACCGGTGATTGGGCGACAC
The DNA here is from genome assembly GCA_001691755.2 of Amanita polypyramis BW_CC. Lineage (NCBI taxonomy): Eukaryota > Fungi > Basidiomycota > Agaricomycetes > Agaricales > Amanitaceae > Amanita > Amanita polypyramis. Next base: position 827 of record JNHY02000058.1, on the reverse strand, counting down.
TAGGGTTACTCCATCTAGTGAGTTTTGCGGTTGGTGATTAGCCCCTGCTGTCACCACAGCAGGTCATAATAGCTGAAATAAGGCTAAAATAACAACAGTTTCATGTTAGTAAAAAAGGATGACAAATTGCAGAGAAATGATGGATTACAGGTGCAAGTTTCTGATATAATTCTACAGCAATGAAACTGGGCATGTCACCATATTTCAGATAATTTCAGATAACAGATGTAGGGCTGAAACTTCTCCAGAATTAATTTTTTTGTGTTAGAAAAAGCTGTAAGTGAGACTTTAAAGAAGCAATATATTTTGGCCACATTTCTGTGCTAATTTCATGGTGATGTATTAGAGTCTGTATAAAATATTTATTTCTGACATCTACATTAGAAATAGCTGTAAATGAAAGGTTAATATGTTTCAGCCACATTTCTGCTCTAATTTCAAAGCCACAGATGCAGAGATATTTTGGAGCAACTGAGAGGGGGCTGTAATGTGGACAGAAAGAAATATTCCTGAGTAAGGGGTAGATGAAGTGGGAAACAAATGATATGTTTCTACCATGATTCTGTTGTTGTTCTGGAATGACTAAATTTGGAGTTTGTTACAACCCATCAGGAGCCTTATAGGGGGTTCGACCCCCTTTGTTGCATCACTTCTTGTCCTGGAACCACCATCATTGCATCTCCAAATTCATGTCTTCTCACTCAGGTGGTCCCTCCTGCAGCCCTCACCCTTCCACATGTGACAAAAGGACTTGGATGGAGTCCAGTTATGCTTTTGGCAAAGCACTTGCACCCCCATCCCAGAGGCCACATAGCCAACAAGTTTCT
>JNHY02000057.1:0-75300 GCA_001691755.2 Amanita polypyramis BW_CC | reverse complement strand
AAGTACACCTACACTTAGATTGGGCAATAGACACTTATTACCATTGCTTTTGGGCTACTATTATCAACTCCTAGAGCTGGTATAAGTGTGTGGACAGTTGGCTAGTTCTAACACCCAATGGTTCGATGGCATGTTAAAATCTCCTGTCATGATGATCGGGTGTGTGCATTGTGATAATGTGGTAGCGATGTGGTCTACCTTGGTGCCATTATGGTCCAAGTAGACGTTGACCAGGGTTAACTTAATTTCATGAGTTGCTGGATCAGTGCATTTGATAATTTGAATGTCATGGCCAACTTCAGCATACGAAAACACATATTTTATTTCACTACTTATATAAGTAGCAGTACGGTGGTGCAAGTGTACAAAATCTAAATATGTGGGGTTACGTGGTGCGCCCCCTTGCCAACTACCCAGTGGAAGATGCGGATCTGCTGTGGGTATCCGCCATAGGTTATTGGTGTATGGTACCTCCTGTAATAGGTAGATACCATGGTGTCATTGTGCAAGTAGAGTTTCTGTGAGACTCCAATTGCGGTGTGCATTGAGAGTGAAGACTGATATGTCTTCAGACATGTGGGCCCGTGGATGGGCCAGCAGTGGGACCTGGGGCACGGGGTCCAATGCGTTGGGGAAGCAACCTCTGGCTGGAAGTTGCTTGTGATGTGCATGCCGCTTGTTGAGCTATGGCTGCATTTCTTTTGGCTTCGTGAAGCCTCTTGATTTCGGGGGTGTTCGCCCTGGCAATGAACCATGGGCAAGTGGTGCTGGTGGCCTCATGAGGGCCGTCACAGTTAGCGCAGTGTAAATGTACACAGTGCTGAGGGTTAATGTTAGCGGCGTGGCAGGGTCCGCAAGCATAGTGGTGGGCCGAGGTAGGGTGGTACTCAGTGCAAATGGTGCAAACCGCTTGTCTTGAGCAGCAGATCTGTTGAGCATGCCCCCATTTCTGGCAGAGCCCGCACTGTCATGCCATGGGTTTGTTGACCCAAGGTTTGATGCGACGGGAGTCGGTCCCTATGGTAATCATTTCCCAGCACAGCCTTTTCAGGAGTGAGCCGTTGTGATAGTCGAAAAATTTTACTAGCGTGGTTTGCACTAGTGGGTTCATGGGGTGTGGTAACAGCTGGACACTGTTAATCGTATGGTGGTCTCTGTATACTGGGATCGTTAGTAGAGCATCATGGATGCGTTCTACTGTGATGCTTTTGTTGATAGGTAAGAACTCTATCTTTGCTGTTGAGTATGTGGGCCTGTTGGTGATCAGGCACTCTTCGAATGGGGTGTTGGTAGCCGTGGCTACCAGCGCGCAGAAGGCATGGGTATTGTCCTCTGAAAGAGGTTGATTCAAGCGGAGTATGATGCTTCTCCTATCGTTGGAGATAGCTATGGTGTGGGTTGCCAGCATGGCTAATTGGTGGTCCTCTAGGACTAGGTCTTGTATACATTCTACAAGGCCCTGGTGCAGGAGTGTCAGCGTCAATATGATGCATGAGGACTCCTTGGAGCCCTGAATTGTAGCCGACTTGCGGGAGTTTGGTTTGGGGGCAGGGGTAAAAGGCAGAGTTTTCGCTATTGCCATAGTGTCGTCTATCAAAAGTGATGGGGCCTTGGATATGATGTCTTGGACATGAGCCAGGGTGTCCTTATTGGAGAGAGCCGCTTTTGATGCATAACTGCAGCTAGATGGGCGGGGGGAGCCTTCCTTGGAGCTAGGGGGTGTTTTAGAGCATTGTCTGCCTTTACCCTTACCTGGGCTGTATGGGGTGCAGCCTTGGGCTGCAGTAGAGGGCCTAGAAGGCCTGGTGGGTGGCATGCGTATGTCAATTGGCCTGGTCGGTTGAGGGGCGTGTAGGGTGAGGGATGCTGTGGTATTCTGAGTACCCTGCGGTATTTGTTGTGCGGGTTGATTCGGGTTCACACCTGTGACAGGTTGTGTGGTTTCAGCAGGGTGTACCTCCTTTAGGTTAAAGGAGGTAGCGATGGCATTGATAAGTTGTTTGGGGGTGTCCCCCTGTGTTTGTGCAGCATCAAGCATTACCTTGTGCAGTTGAGCGATCAAATTTAATCCCTGGTTGAGGAATTTAGTAGCTCTGTCCTGGGTGTTGACCTGAGCTGCATTGAACTCAGGGTTATTGATGTCCATTGCGGGAGCTGACCCTGATGGGATGGCGAAACTGGTGTGCTGTGTGCATTTGGGACCCTTGGGTGTTTCAGGTTCAGGGACCTGGGAAATTTTCAGTGGGTCTTTCTGGGCATCTGTCAACATGGAGATGCTGTAGTCGAGGGCAGATTGTTCAGCCTGGTCGGCTGTGAGGGGCTGGTATAATGGAAATGCATAAGTGCATAACTCATTGAAGTAATCGTATTCAGAGCCGAAGCCTCCTTCATGAAGGCATTCCCATAGTGCAGGTGCACCCTCTCTATGGATGTCTCATAGTTGTCTGGTGCTAAGACAAGTTAGTAGCTTAGTTGTGAGATGCTCCAATGGCCATTCAGACAAAGGAGTATCTACTTTATCGGGTTGAGTGTCCATCTTGGGAGATGCAGACACTGCTCGGGATGAGTGTGATCTACTCGAGTGAGATCTGGGGGGTTTGGGGCTTTCCCCAGCTACTGAGGCTGCCCTACTAGGTGCCCTGGACATAGGGTTGTATCGAGTGGTGCTCGATCCTCCTTCCCCTTGAGGAGTGGAGGAGGAAGTGCCTTTAACGGCTGGCATGCCTTGTGTATGTGTAAGGTTGGTTCTCTCGGGGGGTTACACAAAGTGTTTGTGGCAGGGGAGGATGATGGTGGTAAGAGAACAAGGGGCGGGGTGGGCATATATAGACAGCATGTGCATGTGCAGGATGAGGAGGAAAATGTGCGATAGACAGGTAAAAACAATGAAGTAAAAAATGCAGGAGACTTGCTTCCCTTCGTCGATAAATAAATGGGCTCTACCGTCGGCGAACTTGATACAGCCAGTTCCCAGCAATATGAAAGACTGTACTGTCAGCAGGGGAAACTACGATCATGACGTGCCCCTATATATCAAGCAAGATGCATAATGAATTATATAAGGCCGTCAATATATATACGTATATACGTTTCCCCATTTTTGTTTTTTTTTTTTACCATATTACAGCCTTGAGTCAACTTTCTATGCAAAGCGATAGCGATACTATACCACACGTTGATTTATATAAAGATAGTGACAAAGCGAGGATTCAGGGCAAAGTTTAGGTAATCAAATTCGTCCATCATGCTGTAGCCAGTACTTAAGTTCAGATACTAGTTGTCGACTAGTGTTTTCCAGCAGTTCCTCTTTATCCCGCTGGACTTCTACAATTGTCCGCTTGCGCTGTCTCTCGGTCAGCACTAAGCCAACCTTACGAGGCGTAAATGATACAGATAATAGGTGGAAAGGGATTGGCATGATAGACCAAGCCGTTGGTGGGGGTCGAACGACAGCCGGAGTGGACACCCTTGGTGGTGCCTTCCAAAAGGAGAAAAAAGGTCTTGATACGGATCGTGGCGATTGGGAAGGCTGGGGGGAATGCTGAGATTTGGAAGAGCTAGCAAGCGTTGTAGTAGATGCAGATGGCGTAGAATACATGGATGAAGTTCGTGACTGGGCGTTTCGAACAGTTATGACGCCACCTTGGACGCCATAGGTACGAACGAGATCCTCTAGGCGACTACGAGGCTGATGAAGATCGAATAGATCTTTGAAGGCTTCATGCCGTTCTAAATGCAGCTCTGACTCGTCCGCCCATACATCTTCATGGGCTTTGAGGGCAATGAAAAGGTCGAGGATCGCAGACTCGCGTTGGAAGGAATGGAAAGGATCTGTGGATATATTTGCCAATGATCGACTTGACCCTGGAGTATATAAAGGGGCTGCTCCAGGAGAGAAATCATTCACCACAGGGAACGGGTCGGACGTGTGAGGAGACCGGACAAGGGAAAGGTAGGCGGGTAAGTAAGTTGACCGGAGCACATGCATGGAAGCTGGAGCGCGTTAAATTGAGTCAAGTAAGCCACACGGGTGAGCCAAGAGCGCACCAATGTAAAATACACGATTCACTAGTCGAAGGCTTGTAGACAGCCAATACAGCATCTTGCGCTGCCGTTCCCGACTTTCCAAATCGAGTTCGATGGTACTGGTTTCTGAGAAGGTCCCGTAGACGATACGGAGAAGAACATGGGGTGGTAGCGCCGCAAGAAGCGAGTTTACGGACGCCTTTGTCGTATAGCGTGGCGGGGGCTCCATCTTGTCAAGAATCATTGGCACTGGAGAAGTCTAGTAGCATATTTGAAAGCTGTACAAAAGCTGTTTGATGGAACTGCGGCGCTGCGGGGGTGATGGTAATTACGTAATATTTGGATGGACAAGCAAGAAAGCGATCAAAATCTCTCTTTCTCCCCCACAACCATCATGACCAAGAGGCACTCTAAACGCGTGCCACAGCGTGAGTTCGGCTTATCTGGCCCGTAGCCATGGTGAACACTCTTTTTGTAGTGCGATCGCGTCAGACGAGGTCGTCCAAAGGCAGAACGGTCAGTGGTTCTTTTTTCTAATCAGTTTCCTTTTTCAAATCCTGACTAAAATAAAATAAAAAAACAATTTTAAATATAGTTGCTCTCGGACCCTGCAGAGAGCACTCAAGCACTCAATCAGCAGCTCGCCACTCTCGGCCTTTACGCCGTTCAGACTCTTGGTGATGGCAATTGTCTATTTCGCGCGTTGTCAGACCAGTATCATGGTACCGACATTAAACATGCGCAGGTGCGCCAAGAAGTATGTGACTGGATTGCTATGCACAAGTCCCGTTATGCTCCCTTCGTTGATGACGAACGTGGCATAGAGATACATCTTCGATGTATGCGCGAGAACGGTATGCATGAGTCTACATCATGGTATCCGTCGCTTTGACACGCACAAGGTACTTACGGTGGACACATGGAGCTCTCCGCATTTGCACACCTCACGCGACGTAATATAAAAGTCGTCCAACCGGGTCTCGTATATGTAATCGAGTGGAATGCGGGTGGAGACCCGGACGATTTTCAGCAAGATAACGACATAGTAAATGATAGTCCTGCTGATCCCCGTGAACGTCGTAAACAACGGCGAGAACGAATCAGGGAGAAGAAGCAACAAGCATCTGCCCGCGCCGATAATGGGCAAGATACTCCTTTAAGCCATTGTATCATGTATGTCGCGTAAGTTTGGTCTCTTCGTTGCGGTGGGAGCTTTGTTCAGTAATTTATAGATACCACGACTGGGAACACTTTTCGTCCATAAGAAATTTAAGAGGTCCACACGTTGGACTTCCATACGTCGAAGAAGTGCTCGGCGCGGAGTTTGCTGATGTGATACCGCCACCATCGAAACGCGCACAGAAAGTTAAACGTGTCAAACTCAAGCTGGGTCCCCATTCTATCCCCGCGTCGAACCATACCCCTAAAGTACCATCTTCGTCTTCATCATCATCAACCAAACTCTCAACTACTTCGGCTCTTGCCTCCACGTCAAAGGTTGCCTCTTCCAGCCAAGAACCAGATCCTTTGTCCCTTCCTCTTCCAAATTCAAGGACACCTTCCCCTACTCCATCGTTATCTGCACTGTCGTCTCTTTCACCATCTCCTGCTCCTTATCCACCACTATATGCGCAACCGGAGGTCACCTCAGCGCTAAGAGCAACAAAGTCTCCGAAGAGAAACTTTGATGAGAGTAGTAGCCCTGGTGAAGCCGAAGACGGCGATGAGTATGGAAGTGAAGCAGGGACTAAGCGTGCTCGGTTAGGCTCAGGAACTGGGGCTCGAGAGAAAGACGAAATGGACGTCGACGACAATCCCAGCGAGGGCGATGAAGATGACGGAGAGGAGTCGCATCCTCGTGCACATCCACCTGATTCAAGTCTTTCCATATCCTCCGAGATTTCTTCACTATCATCTGCGACTTCGAGCTCCTCATCATCACCTTCCCCGCCCCCTCCCTCGTGCCATAAACAGGGTAAAGTATCAGAGCAAGTGAGGCGGATGCGAAGCAGGGTGGAGAAGCCACTGATGAAGAGCCAGAAGAAGGCGATGGGCCTGATAGACAGAAAGAATCGGAAGAGTGCTGGGGTGATTGTCATTCCACCGGGAAAGCGTCAATCTGGCGGCGTAGTCCCTGTGGACGACGCTCAAGAATCAAAGGGTGAGTGGTTGAAGAACGGTAGTGGAAGGCTTGATGTTCGGGGCTTCCGAGAGTTGAGGATTTAAATCACTATACGATGCGAATATGGGTGCCAGGTGGCACCTACCTATCGTGGCCCCCGTCTCTTGGCCGGATTAAGTCTCGCGTTACAAGGGCTGGCACCCAGTACTCGGGGTTTCATCATCAACCAAATTTGCGAGGGTTCACTATCAGAATCATTTACGACACTTCACGCCCCTACTCCCTCCCACTTTTTCCCATGGCGCGACACGTTCTGCTCTCATCTACAAGCATCATGGCAGGTCCCAAGATCCATCATCAAGTTATTGCTCGGTAGTTCAAGACGTCTTGCATACGCATTTCCTCAATTTTGTCCTGTCTCACGCAATATACTCAAGTCTGGCAAGTCATCGGGCCCAATGCACATAGCATATGAATGCGTGTATGTTTCATTGTCTTTCATACCCTTCATATTCTCCCTCATATACACTTACAACTACTGCACCCATGCATTTATTATTACATCTCTTTCTTACATTCCTGTGTATCAATATTCTCCTGCAACTCACATTAGTAGCTGATTTTTAAGTAGCTAGATATTGCTTTCTAGGGCATCTTGTCATATAAGTAGTTAATATTTAATTTACTCACATGGGTATTTAGAACAACATGGAATTGAGTGGATGGATTATATTTAGACTAAGATCAGGTAATTGCCTCAAGGACTACAGTGTAAGTAGGATGCAATTTATAAAAAAAATTGTTAAGATAGTTTGTCTCTTCTAAAAATAATTTGAACTAGCTTCATGCTTGACAACCATTGATCATCAGAGTTGAGCCAATGTGTCCACAGCAAGCTTAACTACTTGATGGGGGGAAAGCAAAATAAGTAAGCATAACTTGCAGGCATCAATCACAACCCTTAGTCAGGCCAGTGAAAAACTGTCATCACCTCCATGGTCTACAATCAGGTATCAGGCTTTAATAAGTGAAGACAATAAGGTGGTGCACCAAGTTAGACGAAACCCCCAGCTTCCATGGCAGAAGATGGCAGTGGAAGAGTCCATGCTCAAGGGCCCGAGAGATGAAATGAGACGAATATCAGAAGCTATGTGTTTTGAGTATTATCGGTGCACTAGGGAGCACACCGTGACCGTAACTAGCTGAGGATGCTTTCTCCAACGTCAAACGAAAACTGCTAGTCTGCCTCAACGATCACCTGTCTTACCGGCAAGTCGGACGTATAAGCTGACAGCTTGAGAGTAGCGCCCACTCGAGCTGCGAACGCCCCAGGGAAACGAATGAAGCCGAGCGATTGTAGTCCAATCCAATCCCGTGGAAGGAGTTATTTAAGAAACTGATCGCTTTCTTAATGTCATTCCCAGGTCCAACGTCAGTGATACCGGCTCACGGGAACTTCTCATGGATATACCACATTGCTTCGTTCCCATATGTCTTTTCCAATACTTGAATGTGAATCTTTCCCCCTTCCAGCCACACCTGATATCTTGTGTAGGCTCTTTAATCTCGAGCAAGATACCAAGTAGGATTTCGTCGGCGTTGATGGACCGAGGGGTCACCTGCTGGATTTGTGTTGCCTGGCCTGTTTGCCCGTGTGTGTCACCCGAGTTGCACAACAGCTGTCATCAATAATGCTACAATGTACGATCAAGGCGTCCACGACGAGATTAACCTAGCTCGCCTCATCAGGCGACTAGAGAAGTCTGCAGCACTTGATGAATGGAAGAGTGTAGAGGAAAACCAAGACACATGGCTCAAGACCGAGGGTATTCTCCAGGTCAGTCCCGGATGCCACGTTGGCGGCGTGGCTTACCGATACATACAGAGGGTTAAATTCGCTCGCAAGCTGTTGAAGAACTGTGAAGCGCTCGAGGATGTAGATGAGTATGTTATGAGTACATTGAGGGATTTGGCTCTGGCTAATTAAGAGGTAGGAAGAAGACTCGTCTGTATATGCACTGGAAGGGCAAGCTTAACCATATGGAAGCTACTATGAAGGATTTTCGCGACGTGAGCTCCGCTTAATTCTGCACCTCTCCCCCCTAACTGACTTGTACGTAGCGAGCAAAACCTAAGCTGTCGGGCCCACCGCCGATACTTCCCTTTATACCAGCCCCCACTGCTACTGATGATGCAGAGCACAATAAAGATTCTCTCTCAGAGAACCAACTTACCGCTGCAGAAGAATTGGGAAGGGGCGAGATGCCGGAACTACCTGCAGATCAACTTCTGCTGTCTCCATCGGACACTACTACTCTCCCATCTGCAAATATGCCAAGTGCCATCCCAACGTTGATACCCTCTGACTTTTCCCCAAGTTCTGCCAAAGCGCCCAACAGTGCTGCTGTAGCAACAGGCGCTTCTCGCTTCCTACAAAATTCCCATGTTCTGCATCAAGAGCTATCGGAGCAGCTTGCTCAAATGGCCGTACAATTGAAACGCAACGCACTGCATTTTTCAGAATCGCTAGAGAAGGATAAAGCGGCTGTGGGGGAGACACAACAAAAGCTAGAGGGCAACTTCGACGTGATGCAGAGGGAAAGGATACGATTACGTGACCACCGGGGGAAGAGCGGTTCAACGACGTGGATGGTTGTGGCCATTGTCTTTGCGGCTGTGTTACTTTTTGCGATGATGGTACTTTTAATTCGGTTGACGCGAATTGTATGACCTTAGGGATCTCGGACACTAGTGCTACAGGATACATTACTTATACCGTCCGACGGTGATATTACTTTTTCCACAATTTTAGCAGATTCTGATTATTGGATATGGGCCTGCTACACTATTTTACTGGACACAGCAGGGGATAGTCTACTGTGAATGAATTTGATGATCGATAGAGGCATCGCGCTGACTCCTACTATCACGGCCACTTTCCAAGCGAAACCATACGAAACCACGAAAGAAAGATCTTGGCACAAAGATGTCAGAGATTCTTTGTGCAAAGGTAGCATATACTTACCAAAATATTCGGGTAAAAACGCGATACTAATAATGTAAAGGAGTAACGTCACTATCTCCGAAACAACCATATAGATGTGCCTTGAAGCAACGTCAACCAGACGACTAGCGAGGACTATGGCGACAACATACCATGTGGTGATCTCAAGCGCGACCATAATAAGTTCATTTAGGACCAAAGCTGTGAAAGATATCGAAACGATATGAAGAAACTCGGTCTCAAAGAGAACCAACGACATGATCATAATCGCAGCCCCTGATAACATGAGCACACGGGTACGAATGGCACGCTGACCTGGCTTACCTTGATAGAGGCTGATCATACACCACTGAAAGAATGTCTTGTACGATAGGGTACGGCCCTATTCTCCGTCAGCAAAAGAGAAGGAGAGGTAGAGGAATACAAACCTTTGTCAGTTCTTTGTACAGCTCCGGATAGAGCAAGGCGAGATCTTCGCTCACGTCCCTATCCAATACGAGAGAAAAAACCGGAGCCATCGTGTACAGCGTAGCATACCCGACCATTAACCACCCTTGGTACAGTGCTATTGGAGCAAAGTAAAATATGGCCGAGAACACCGCTTGCATGACCGAGATGATCAAGCCACGGTGGATGATGAATTGGGCCAATTTAGCTGAGCGTCTGTACGAATTTCGACCATGCCAAAGGAGTAACTTTGTGAGATGGCTGAATTGTGTCACGGAAAAATCAGCTGCAAGGGACGCTTGTTTTCCTTCTTTGCCGACAATCCCAACGCCTAACGAGAGAGCTGTTCAGAACATAGGAATGTGACAGAATTCGAAACACTCACCGACATCCGCCGCCTGGATCATACTCACATCATTACCACCATCGCCAATACAACATACACGCTTCTTCGTGAATTGTCGAATGAGCCGTGCAACGTCCGCTTTCTGAGTGGGAGAACAACGACAAGCAACTACAGCAGAGAGCTTCGTAGCTATCTCAATGAACTCGTTTTTGAAGAGATTCAGACAAAGCTATTATTTTATCAGTCAAGTTCCTTGAGGCCAGTTCAAGCATGTACCTGCAGGGATTCGCCGTCAATGACTAAGCAACAATCCAATTTTGACTGCAAGAATTCCAGCTGGTCGCGAACCTGGTCCGAAGTCTTGACTATTTCATGCGTCAGAATGAAACAAGGGTATGAAAAATTAGCAACCCACGCTTGGCAACTTCATGAATGTATTGATTACGAGAAACTAACTTCGTGGATATGGCAATACATCGTGCAGTTTCAATCTTGTCGCCGGTCAGCATCCAAATCTTGATCCCTGCATTACGGAGAAGCTCGAGGGTGGATTTAACGTCATCTTGAAGTTTATCCTCGACACCCGTAAGTCCGAGCAATTCCAGATCATGTTCAAGCAGATCTGCTACAACCGCTGCCATGGCCTCATTCCTTCCTTCAACCCTTATACTGGCTTCATGATAGCGTGTCTTGAATTCGTTGTACAACGATTGGCTAAGTCGTTTCCTAGCCATAACAAGGGTTCGTAAACCCTCTCGAGCCATGTTTCCTGTCTCCTCTTCGAGCCAATCATTGCGTTGGACGATCTTCGCCATAACTACATCAGCACCCTTTTGTAGGAACATGATCTCGCCAGTTTGTACATCCCTGACAATGATACCCATTCGCTTGGATTCAGATGTGAAGGGAAATATATCGAGGACATCAAATTTGATGTGCGACCCCTTTGGATCTTGAAGTTCTATGCATGTTCGGTCCCGGAATACCAAGGTCAGACCAACAGATTGGGTCCAAGTAACGATGGCTACCTCATCTGGGGAGGATGCCTGATACGTAACGGTTCCATCCTCATTTGTTGCTGGCGTAACCTCCAAGACACGTCAGACAACGCTTTTGCATAACCTAATCAAATGAACTTACATTATGACACAAAGCCAAACTCAATACGACATCGCGTACCCGCGAAGACATGTCTCTCCGCCCTCGCGTAGCCATCTGAGCACCCGTTGCTAAGGATCCTTGTCTAAAATGGCCTGGTGGCTACATGTGAAATGTATGACCCACCACGCAACAGGTCAACATACCGTACTCCCCTGAAGCCCCAAACGCAAGGGCGAGTTGATGTGCAACCTCGTCCATTGAGTCATGACCAAATGACATGGTGCCCATGTGAAGCTTCTTCATCTCCATTTCTGGATTATTGTTATCAGCGATACAAAGAACTTAGGAATTAACTGTACGTGCCATTCTGTGTTAGAGTACCCGTTTTGTCGCTTAACAAGTACGTGATTCGCCCTAATTCCTCTGGCAGTGTGCTCGTTCGGACAATTGTGTTGGGTATCTCGCTATCGTGCATGATTTGATGTGCATACACTGTCTTCCCCATGTCCAGGTTAACACGCAAACTTGAAGGTCACTGAATCTTTAAAGGCATTTATAGAAGTCGGGACAGACGTACCTGATGGGTATAATGGACGAAAAAAGGATAAGGAAACGAAAAACATAAATATACCAAAGGCCCCGGAATCCATTGAGTGCTACCAACACTAGTGATAGCGCGAACGTTACGGTGCATAGAATCTTGCTACATCAGGGACGATATTCACACCACAAAGCCAACTGCACTTACCTTTGCGAGGTTATTAATTTCAAAATCTAGCAATCCTACCTTGGTCTCAGGGTGGCTCGTGTTCATCACAGCCCGAGTTTCTGGGCCAGTGTATATTACGAAGCCTATTGCCGACCCTGCGGCTAGAACGGTGTTGGACCATAAGACGTTCTCAGCTGTCAAAGGTGACACCGACGATGGAAGTGGATGTAGAGAAACTGAATTTGATCCGCTCATAGTTGAAGCTTCAGGCTGCGTGCTCAGAGTGAAAGTGCCAACAAAGGTATGGATATCCTTGATGGGAGCATCCGCTAAATTGTGCTATTAGAAAATGATATGATTCCAATCAGTTATGCCTACCATATATTTCGGCGTCCAGTCGAACGATATCCTCTTCGGAAAACTTTTGACACTCCGGAACTGCAACACGCAATTTCCAATCCGTCTCGCCATCAAGTTGGTCCGTCCGTATGAAACAGGCTCCTGACGCATCTGAAGTATGGAGAAGTACCATATCTGCTGGCACTCTTTGATTCTTCTCTAGCCGTACGAGATCACCCACACGAATAGATGAAGAAGGAACGGAACGAGTGTTCGCGTGTGAATTCAAATACTCCTCTTCGCTCGAGGTTGGAAATTGCCGATCTGAAGGATACTCCAATATCAAGTACCTCTGGGAGTTTGCTTCTCTATCTCTAAGGTACCGCTTGTAATCGTCGTATGCTTCTTTTCCCATAGTCACAGACAGGACAAAAGCGAGCGGGGCGATGTAGGTCATGATGAAACCTGCAGGAAAGGGTTCAGGCGAAAGAATTAAACCAAAATAATTGAATATTACCTATTTTCAATGCAGGAATGAACTGAGACAGCGCAACAAGGAGGAAGTATAGGTTAAAAAAGAATTTGAACTGTTCATAAAATACGATGGGTAGAAAAGTAAATGCGTTATATTTTTGGTTGCGAACGATGTTGGGTGGAAATTGGGACTGCAGTTTCTCTAAAGATCCCGTTCATTATATTTTCTTCAATTCGTGTAAAGTAGGTTTGACATACCCAATGACCTAAATGGTATTGTTCTAGACTTATTTTTTCCCTTCCTACTCTTCACTGAGGGAGGGCGGTGATGCTACTGCGTACGTGAGCATGAGACCAAATATGTACGCAACGCAACGTACCGGCTGCGACGTTATCGGCACACGAATCCCTCTACCCTCACCAAACCCATCCTCGTCATAAGTATTCTCAAGGAGTCCTGTCTCCTCCTGTGTATGGCCTTTCTTCTTTCCCTTGTTATCCGCATGTCTTCGGAGCGAAGCATGAGAAGCGACAGCTATGACGCGGCCAACTGATGGCATATCCGATGTGCTAGTTAGTGGAGTCACGTTGTCGTTTGTAAGTCGAGTATAACCAGCACGAGATTTATTGCGTCGGATATTGTGCAACGGAATATCCATGTAATGCACCAGACGTGTCCTTGGCGTAAGTCCAACACGTTCCAGAGGTCCAATGTACAGTTCTGAAGAGCCTTCTCCCTTTGTTTGTCGTGGAAGATGATAAAGGCGCTTTGAAGTCTACCGCAGCAACATGAGCTCCTCCAGCGCATTGCCATTTACGGCATTGGAGACACGCCTATTGTTTATTCTTATTTGCGCGGCGGACACTATTCCAGCTCAGTGGACAGTCTAAGCTGTAGCACCCAAATACCGCTCCTGAATGATCCTTTTTTATGTTTCCTGACTGAAAGTGATGAATGTCAAGCACACAAACATGCGCCCTAACCGTTGATAACTGCACGGCAGATAGTTAAAATCTAGTCTAAAATAAAAACTGTTCCGAAGACGGACCTGCAAGGACCGGACGGAGAACCCGATCAACATGATGAGCACAAGCGGCGCGAGTAGATTGATCGTCGCTGTGGCGCTACTTATCGCTAATCGTAACTGCATCTAAGTGAGTGTCAATCGTCGGCCTCGCCCTCAATACCTCGTAAAAATGAGCAGCCATGGTCCGTTGTAGCCAACAAGCTAAGCTACAAATATGCACAAGAATGGAGCCAAAAATTGTGACATAATGAATAACTTTTCTGACCTCAAGTTCCGATCGAATTATGTGAACGTAATCTAATCATGCAACCCAGGCTTATTCGGGCTAGAATAAGTGGAACAATTACATCGACGCTATAGCGCTTGCCTTTCCTTCAACTTATTTTTGGTGCATAGTAACGTTGTCAACAGCCCCTTACTGTCCGCTCCCTTTTGGCTACGTCGACGCGACATGCTGACAAAGCATAGGAAGCTGGAATATTTCCCTCAAAAAAGTTCTTTGAAAACTTTCTGGAAGACTAGAGCTCTGGAACGCAGAAGGCCGGGGCTACGAGATTGTTCTGTAGCAATACTCGTTTCGCTAAAGCTTACGACATTAGAGTGGTTCGGTTAGCAGGTTCACAAGGGTCGGTTGTACCACCGGGACTATAGACTGCCTCCTGCACGCACATTTTTGCTCGACCAAAATATATGTGAAAGGAATGCGAATCGTTAATCTGGCATGTTTAGCATTTCTACTTGTGTATTAGTCTTTCTCCCGAATTTCAGGTGAGATAACGTCCATAACGGCAGCCGAAATTCGCAAGGAACGACATGTGTCGCGGAAACATCAATTTAAACGTCACACTGTAGGTGCACTACTTCCTACAAGGCAACTGAACCGGACGATCTGGCGATCATGGAGCCCACTGATGTTTGTCTGTCTATAAATGTTTTCAGGGTACACTCGTGGCCCTTCTTATCATATGACGCAAATAGGTTTATTACTTCCCAAACTTAACGGTACGTTTGTTGATGGACAGGTTGGAAGGGTTCCGCCCATTGCCCAGTAGGACAAACGTATCTTACCCGCTCACCAAGTAAAAAACAGGCTGCGGGGGGCTTCCATCCGTCACCGACCACGGCATTAATGATCGAGCTTCACACTCACCGATTCACAAAATTTCTTTGTCCAAGTGAAGGTCTCTAATTTTATGGAATGAAGCAAGTCCTCTGAGGCCTGAAACATATTCACTGCTTCACACCAGTACGTCAGTGGGTAAAACAGCCACTAACGGGCTTTTACGTCTCGCCACAAAAGGAAGTCATTGGGAGACCAAAACCTTAAATTTGACTGACAACCACTAATGCATAAATTGCTATTTGTCCCAGTCTCGCGCCCCCGCTCGAGGCGGCAGATCGAAGTACCTAAAGCATCCGCGGCACGCTCCCTCGAGTCCCATAGTACCCAAAAATAATCCTGATTTGCTATTATGCATATCGTAAAGGTTCCACAGCACAACATTCTCGCTGGCTTTCTGTTACGGCTCCTCGACGATCGTACCCAAGTGCGAGGCTCTCACTTAATGTGCTGGAAACTGGTGGACTAACGAAAGGTGACTGACCTAATGAGAGTACTGGAACTTGAGATGAAGGTAGGCAGGCATCTCTGGTGTCTTCTTTTCATTCGAGTTACCGAATATAACTGTTTTGAATCTCACGCCAACAGTTGGAGTAGGACATTTCATGGCATCTATTGAACTTGAAAATTAAGGTGCATAGCATATCTTACGCCTCGCTTGACGGCAAACCAGAAGAACCACCTCCAGCCGCACGCCCATACGCAACGCGGGAGAACACTCTACGTCATTTACGATGACCTTGTTGTGAACTTAGATGCGGAAATTAGACTCGCAGTCAAACCAAACTGTACCCCCTCGGATTTTTGCGATACTACCAACCAAACCCGCAGTGCGCAGTCTCCTATCTGGATAGAATTTCACGCTTAATTACGAGCGCCATGAAACCGGAACGCTGATGAGCTTCTCCCGTCGAGTACGAAGCGAATGGGCGAGTGATCATCGCAGCTGGACAACTTCAAATTGGACCGCAGCAGCCTGAGGTTCCCTCAGCCACGGAAGTCCATCCAGTATAATGACTCAACACCAGGGACTACAACGAACTGCAGCGGTCTTATCTACACTCAGCACAGAGCGTTGAATGGCCTAATAATAGTTTCGCCGCTCAATGTCCGAGCCCCAGGCTTCAAGCTTCAAGCTTCAGCTAACGTTCAAGATTATGGGCATCAAATGCAACACTGCACGGCAAGTAACATGAATCTTATCTCATTGATTTACTAGCCCACATTGTTTGGATGGTACTGGTAAGCATTGATTCGTTTACATATCTAGTGTATACGGTGACCCAATTAGGTATGCTATTTTCCCTTACAGTCCAAGCTCGTCAGCGTGTGGTAAGGTATCTATTGCACCAATAGCAACAAATGTGGGCTTGTCAGCAAGTAGAGACGACGCAGCCTACACGTTTATAATAAGATACCTGATGATACACATATAATTCGTAGTCTTACCTTTGATAAAGATGATGCGGTAACGCCGTTCAACAAAGCCTCAAGCGACGCTTCAGAGCCAGAAAGAAGCTAGAAAGATGGGGATTAACCTTGGAAAGATGGGATAATACCAGCTTACCTTCGCCCCCAGAGCAGAGATTAATCCTCGCTTTCCATCAACGGCCTGTGCAGCATTAAATCTAGCCTTCGCTATAGCTCTCTTGAAGTCATCATCTTTAATCCCGGAAGCAGCGCTCTTAAGGGCCTGCACTGCTACTTTACCCGCTTCTTTGACGGAAGCGGTTGAGGTCCCTTGTACTAGTAGACCAAACAAGGTCGCGTCTGAGTAAGGTAGGTAAATCGACCGGACGGACGAATCTTTAGGGACCGAAGTAGCAATAGCTGACAAGCCCTCAGACCATTTTACAGACGGCTCTGGAGAGAGATGAGCCGAGAGTGCTGCAAGGTCGGCTGAGGGCGCGCCAGTTGTGCCGAAGCCCACAAACACGGTTTGTGGGCCGGTGAAACTTTCAACACGACTTTCTCCGCCATAGTATTTTGAGGCAAGAGGGGTGGAAGATGTCGATGCCTTTAAGTTCAATGATTTCTCTGCGAGTCTTGAGAGCGTTGACTGATCAATGCCCGTTCCCACGACGGCAACGTTACCCTTCGTAAATGCGGACGTTGCGTAGGATTTAATGTCATCTACTGTTATTGTGTGATGTGCAGGGGCGAAAAGAGAAGCACCGAGACCAGAGCGAAACGCCAGAGCATGTGCAACCTCTAGAGCACGCGTAGTTGGGTCGGAATTCGCAGCCTCGACTTCTCCCTCGATTATTGGTTGCACATATTCTTGATATTCATGCCGGACAAATTTGGGAGATGTAAGGAATGATGTAAGGATGTCGACGAACAGGTCTCTAAGGGTGCAATATCAGATAGTTGGCGTGTCCGCGGGAAGGAATAGCACGTACTCATCACCACGCAGAAACTCCGCAGTTAACGCGAGATGCTCTCTACCGAGAGTTGCTGTAAGGACACCTCCATGCAGTTCACTTTCGCGCACAGTTCCGAGAGCAGATCGTTTTGTCGTGCTCTGTATCCCCCAGATAACGGAATAGAACGTGGACAGCCCTTATAGAATATGCTGAACTGACCTTGAATGCAAAGTTCTTTAGTGCCTGAGCGACGCCTGCCTTGGGTTGAAACCTGCTACCAGCCTTCACGAGAACGGTCACGGCCGAGGTCGGTTGGCCATGGTCAACGGAAGTTACTTTCACCCCAGCAGCATCGACAACAGTTGCAAAATTGCGAACTATGCGCTGAGCATTGCGTGCGGCCGACGCTCTGGCTGCAAGCATTGAGGATTCAAAACCGGGTGAAAAAGTTAGTTTATCCCGTCACGCTTGGTCTTTAGGTGGATGGATTACTAAGCAGCCTTTCCGAACTCGTCCGGAGCTTACATAAACAAAGCCTTATATAAAAGCAACATACAGTAGGTCAAACTACGGGCAGTCAGTAAAGAAAACGCATACGTCGTTCATGGGAGAAAAGTCGGGTTCTCAGACCCTCCTAGCGTGCGTTATGTAGTACACACATGTCAAGCCCTCCACATTCTGAAGTTCGTGTATATAATCTGCAATTATCTGTGCTATTTCAAAATCCGGCAGACCATATTCTTTCAACAGGTGCCTCACTGACCGCGTGAAGCGCACACATATTCTCCTGAAATAATGTCCTATTTGGGAGAGGGCTTCATCGTGAGGCCATCCTCCAATTGGAACGAAATGAGGCTCCAATCTTATCTCGAAAAACTGCTGGGATTCTGCTAGATATTGGTAAACATTGGATCCCACTGGTTGAAGTTGGTGGCGAAATCGAAGGGCATCATTAACGGCCTCGAAGAAGCGCACAGAAGCTGGCGCGTGCGTGTGTATGTCGACCCCAAAGCTAGGGTCAACAGAAAGAAATGGGGCCCATTCGCAAGAGACGAAGAGTCCACCGGTCCGCAGCAATCGTGCAACTTCCCTCACCAATACTCGCCAGTCCCGAACCTGGATGCGTCGAATGAAGTTTGTCTGTGCGATGAAAGACAGAACAAATCACCCACCCCCATCGACAGATCTCTGGCATGAATCAGATCGAATGTTCCATCTGACCATCGTAGTCCCTCGCTAATGTTTTGAATCTCAAACTGCGTATTTTCCAAGGGATATCTTGTGGCGATTGGGACTGTTATCTTGACTGAGCAGTAGTGAGATGTGATAGCACGATACTGACCAATATCAACTCCGATAAATATTGAGTTAGGGAATGTTCTTCCCATATCCATCACCCTGTAGAGTGCCTAAAGTGATATTTTATGGGGATTTTGTTAAAGGAGGACTTACCATTTTCCGGTCCCAGTACCAAGATCTAGTACGTTCCTGCCATGCTCTCCAGCGTTCCATGTTAGTGCTTCAGATACTGGACCCGCACAGTGTGCATGGAGTAATTGATAGAGTAGCTTATGCATCATCTTTTGCCTCTGATTAAATAAGTGTAAGATAGAGATCCGTTGATTCGTTGAGATAAAAATTTCAGAAAACGTACTCTTTGCTCGTGACCATCAAAAGGCAACGGGTACGGCGCATTTTCCACCGAATGGAAGAGCGTCCCGTCTCTCTCAATGAAATACGCCGGGAACTCCACAGATTGAACCTCTTCAATTCCGTCCTCAACGAGGAGGGGCTCTTGGTCGTCTTCGGGTTCATTGTCCTCGCCTTCTTCGAAATCCTCTTCTTCTGACGAAATGGGGTCGTACACAGGAATTTCAGGCATTGTGTGGTGTCGGTGGTTAGACGTAAAGACGCAGGACGTTGAACTTGGGGATTATGCAGGCACAGACGACCTGAATAAATAGTGGTGCGCATATGCGCTGTGATGATTCCCGTGGATGCGCAACATGAACGAACCACGCTGAAGCTGCAAGTGACACGGGCGCAAGCAATATTTTGCCCGATTGCGTTTCTGCAGAATGGACATAACTGTGCGAGTTTCCGCCACACCGGAGTCTTCGCTAAGCAAGTGACAGGCATCATCGAGATCATTCCCAAACCGGGACCCATAAGTCTGAAGAGCAGGCGGGGGAGACCCATAGCCGAGATAGTCGAGCTTTGACCTAATGCCGGTCTGGAGACTGATTATGGTAGGGTATGACGACAATCTATCAATACGCTCAGCTGTTTTTAGCGTGCTACACGCGTCGTCCAGACTTCCCAAGCTAAGGTGCAATCTGAGGCTGAAGCAAGCTGAGGCCTTGATTTCATTGCCATTCATTTTCTTCAGGGGGGTAGAGCGTGCTGCAAGCGTGGAAGATTGTTCTACTTATCGCGTAACCACGTGAACGAGACAACACCTGCGATCAGCCACACCACGTCTGTTTGGACCCTTTTCTCACACTTTCACGTCACTGATCCAGATAGCCCAGCCCCATGGATTTTGACCTCGACGCGTTCTACTATGAGAGGGATAGACGGCTGAACATGCCTGACGAAGGAATAAATGAATATCTATACCGTCTGAGACATTCGTTGAGGAAAAGGTATGATAATTCACAGATGTGATCTGTCGACTCCTTGACACTGCTCAAGTCAAGAATTACACGCTTGCTCCTCCAATGAGTTATCACAATCCTATGAGTCCCATCATACGATGTCTATCCAATCTCAACCACAAAACCGGAGTGAGACGCGCCCGGATGGCCATTCGAGGTAAATAAACGGGAAAAGAGCCAACTATATGCGTTTCTGAATGTTGTTGTACACCAGGGCTAGCGAATGTATTACTAGCTTGGGACAAGTGGCGCATATTCCGTCCAATATGCAGCTGGAACCAGAGAGTGTGATTGAAGGGCATTCTCCACAGCCAGACAATCTCCAGAACGGTAGCACCAGCCTTCATGGGAGAGTAACCCCCTACCTGTGGAAATTCAATGATGAAAGTAAAATCACAATCACACCAAAACAGTGCGTTCATTTTGCTGTAGCCGATGTAAAATCCGTGGTTACTCTCAGACCAAGTATCTCGTCAGCGGTTCACGTCGTATCAGTTCAGCCTGTAGTCGGGGGTGAGGCAAATAGTCACATTGGAGAAGTGGTGAACACAACACAAGTCCCACATGCCCCTAGTGAGAACCAAGATCCACCAACGTCACCGATAGAAGATGTCAGCGAGTCTCTTCTGAAGTCACCCAAGGAAAAAATAGGACGAGCTCATACACTGGTCCATCCTCAATTGAACGTCGAAGTAAAGGTCCAAGCTACTAAACGCGCTACATTTGGGCACGAAATATTGTCCAAACTAGGACATCATATCAAAGA
Source organism: Amanita polypyramis BW_CC (assembly GCA_001691755.2). Lineage (NCBI taxonomy): Eukaryota > Fungi > Basidiomycota > Agaricomycetes > Agaricales > Amanitaceae > Amanita > Amanita polypyramis. The sequence goes on along the minus strand of JNHY02000057.1, from coordinate 54,795 downwards.
CATTCAAGTCACATCAGAAACGTTGTTCGGAAACAAACCTTCCTCAGATGAGTCATCTATTATAGACGACGCATCGTCACGATCGTTATTGAGAGCACGAGCTCCACCAGATGCATTAGGCATAGTCCGGGCATCAACGGAACTAAAGTTGAACGGAAGCAAAATTGAGGTGACCAAGAAGCGAGTGAAAGAAAGAAAAGACAAAGAAAGGATCAAGCAAATATTACCCGAAGACTACGCTAGAACTTTAATGAATAAAGCGCAGCCTAGAACCATACACGAGAGATATGCGCAATTTCTCATAGGTAAACATATATTTTACACAGGAGGAGACATGAACTATGCAACGGAGAGAACGCGAGGCCGGATGGAGATTGTAAGTACTTTTATTTTTGTAGTTTCCCTTCTCTTTGCGAGCGAATGCGTGCGGCATCAGATTGTACGTCATGGCGGGAATTTGATACCCAAATTCGACGCGGCCGTAGTTACGCACATTGTGACGGATGCACAGTTGCGGCCCACCATGCGGGCCCTTGGTCTGAAAAGCCTTGATGATATACCCGATCACATACCAACGGTCAAGTGGAGTTGGATTGTCTCAGGCATCGGGAGAACCCTTGGTGTTCTGGAAGGAGGTAGTTCTGATGTCAAGTTGGAAGAAGTCTGGCTCCATGCGGCATTCAGTAAACGCATTAATGCTGGCATTTCCCGAGCCTCGTCTTCCCTATCAAAGGGCAAGATGAAAGACAGAACTATAGATATTAGTAATATTTCGTAAGTCTATCATACCTTGGGTCTGTTGTGCGACATTCCCAGTAGCCAATTCTCTCAGGACGGTAATTCCGGTAGAGGAGAAGATGCGGACGATGTCATAGAGGACGTCAGAGATGCTCCAACTCTCCCTTTGATATCAATTCAACGTCCCGCGATTAGCCGCTATCAGGCTACCTCGTCGAAGATCCTCTCAGATGTTCCACCCGGTACAGCTCCTGCACATGATCCATTGGGAGAGTTTTACGCAAAGGCGAAAGCAGCCCGTGAAGGCGAAGTTTGTGGTCCTACCTCGTACATCGCAGCTATCACTGATGAAGTGTACCAGTGGTCTCGTCATGCAGAGGCCGAAGGCCCTGAACTAGACTCTGATCACTCAGATTTTGAGTTCATTGATATCCCTTTACTAAAGAGGGTGGGTTCACGCGAAAATATCATGGTAGAAGCTGATGTCCTTTTCCCTTTTCCCCAGGGATGGACGTGTGATAAGCAAGAGGAGCAAAGGAAGCCTAGTCCCAATCAAGACATCATAGACAAGGTTGGTGGGTGTGATATTTTGTTGGTATCACTAAGGCAGTGCCATGTAGCTGCAAGAGCTCATGGAGCTCCACAAATCCAAGCCTGGTGATGAGGATCGGTGGCGCGCGTTTAGCTATAGCAAGTGTAGGTTTGCCGTTTCGAGGCGATTATGATGGTTATACTCAATTTTGAAAAGGTATACGGGGATTGAAGACCCACCCCAGACGAATCAGGACGTTTAGCGAGGCCCGTTCCATCCGTGGGATCGGTGAAAGAACTGCGCTCAAGGCGAGCCATATTCATAGATGTGAATTAACGCTGACCTCTCAAAGATTATGGAAATTATTGAGACAGGCCAGCTGCGTAGAATCGAGTACGAGAACACTGACGACGTCAAGGTCACCCGGTTGTTTCAGGGTGTGTATGGTGCAGGGGAGTGAATGGCTATAACGCACTATTATGCCGCATCTCTTGACGTCATTTTCAGGCCAATCCACTGCATTCAAGTGGTACACTGCAGGCTGTCGTACTTTAGAAGACCTCGTATCAGGGAAGGGGGGTGTCAAGTTGAACCAAGTACAAGAAATCGGGATCAAGTATTACAGCGGTTAGTCAGGTCCGACTTGAGGCGTAATGTGAGATATTAACGGCAATGCTCAGACGTTAATAGTCGGATGCCTCGTGACGAAGCCAAGGGGATCTTTGACCTCATTAAGCCTATAGGTAAGCCCTTACTGCACAGTCATCCTTCGCTATCCTCAGCTCGTGTAGCGTTACGACTGGATCCGAAGTTATTTGTAGAGATTATGGGGAGCTTCAGGAGGTAAGTACATGCATGCATACAGGCCTCAATGCTGAAGACAATATTTCTAGGGGGAAAGCTGACTGTGGTGACATTGATATATTGATCACTCGTCCAACGGACGACGGCAAAACACATTCAGGTATAGGATGCGACTGCTTATCACTTGTAATACTCAAGGAGCAGACAGGCATCCTTTCACGTCTTCTCCAAGATCTTCATGCTGCTCGGATTTTAACAGAAGATCTTGCGCTTCCGGAGGACCCCAACGATCTTGAGGCCATTTACCACGGCCTCTGCCGTCTGCCGGAAGAAGGTTCTAGACGCAGAAGGATCGATTTCTTGACCGTTCCCTGGCATTCAAGAGGTGCTGCACTCCTATACTACACGGTAGGTCATCGATGAAATCCTTGCTGATGTTAATTAAGAGTCGTGTCTAGGGTGATGACATTGTCAGTATTTTCGACGTATGTTGATTACAAACTCTGATGGAGCTGCAGTTTAATCGGGCTATGCGAATGAAGGCAAAGGTGATGGGGTACTCACTCAACCAGAGGGGGCTGTTTGCTGGCGTCGTACGGGATCCACATGACTGGCGTGTGAAGACGAATCCTGGTCGGGTTTCATTTTTAACTATTCCGGAATACCAATATTCATCATTTCTCAACCTAGGCAAGCTAGTTGCTTCAGAAACGGAGGAGGAAATATTCAAAACATTGGAGGTTCCGTGGCAAGAGCCCCACGAGCGGGTCAGAGGATAAGATTCATCTTTGCACAGTTTGGTAGCACGTTAATTATTGCGCTGTGCATCATCTCGTAAGAAACGTAAGGACCTGATTTTCAGAACCGGACCACCGGTAAAGGGCAGATGCGCGGAACCAATTTTCAGTCGCTTAGCTGTATATGGGATAGTGCAGTTTTTGAATTCACACCCAATGATCAACATCACCACGGTGTCTACCTGCTGCTACTGTACCGTGACGCTCGGTACCATCCATATGTCAGATATTCCTCAGAGATTCAACTGATTCTGCTACAGCTTGATTTCTAATATGCTCGACAAGATCCCGGACCGGTGTCTTGTCCGTTAACGTCAACTAGCAACAATCGGGAGAAAATTGTTTACTGTCGCACATTGCTTATAAATTAAAATCAGAATTTTGTGGAGGAGCAAGACGTTTTGTAACTACCCTTTCTCTACCCTTGGCGACGGAAGCGCGTCCGCCGAGAATTGATAAATGGCACGTTTTTGTTATATTTTACGTACATAACCCCGCCAACCGTCTCTTTCTCTTTCAACAGTCCTCTCCTCACCTTTTTTCTTTGTTTTATTATCATTTCCTACGGATTCGCCATAAGCGAGCTCCTGGTCGGTGTCTTTGATTGGCGTAGTGAGTCCCCTAAAGCGGGGCATCTTCTTCCTCGCGCTCTAGACAAAATGTCAATTTTCTTTCAGATTGAAAAAGAAATTGTCGTGCCATTCGTTTGATTTGAACTGGAGCATTCGATTACAGTCCTCCATTAGTACAAAGAAGGTCAGCCGTCCCGTTCGGTGCCCAGAAAGAAAATTCATTAGGAAGATGACAGCCCAACTCACTCAACTTCTTTTCTGACCCTGACTGTTATTCCGAAGTCCCATCAAGCGTCTTACCATGTTGTTCACTAAAACGGCCTCCACATTTCTCATGTTAATTTTCCTTACATGTGCCTCGTTCGTGCAGGGTTTTATAGGCGATGGTACGTGTACCTCATGTCTGAACCGGCACCTTGCCTCCTATATCTGCTCAAACGTTGCTTCCAGCCACATGGTATTACACGGGGGTAAGAAATGACATCCTTACTCGTTCAACGTGACTGAGCTTAATTAACCCGTGTTCCCCGAAGGCCGGTCATTGCGGCGCCCAGAACAAGGACACGGACATAATTGTGGCCCTTTCGACTGTGGAATACGGAAATGGGCTCCGTTGTGGCCAACAGATAAAGATAAACTGTACGCCCAGGTGATCTGTTGTCGTTTTCCCGCTGAGCATGTTCCTTTTTGCAGATTTGGGTAAGACTGTAACGGCAACTGTTGCGGACTCGTGCCCTGGATGCAGTCGATTCAGTCTTGACCTATCACCAGCGGCTTTCAGAGCTCTCGCGCCACTAGGATTGGGGCGTCTTCCGGTCACCTGGAGCTACTGAACAAATCAATCAATTGTGAAATGCTTCGCCGTTGTGCATCGTCGTATGTACACCGGACCTTGGACATTCTGCGCTGTCATTGCAGTCGCAACCACCATCATTTGGACTTGTCTCTCATTTGCCTTCAACTACAACTTAGAATCCACGTATTCTTTTCAGTGTCATAGGACTCCATTGATAGCTGGATATACAAGCACGTACTATATTTCAAATGTTAATAATGCATAATGGACTATATACATCACAATACATCGTAATACAAGTCGATATACATAATAAGATCCACAGCAGAGAAACGGAAAGCGTACATACACATTATAAATAAGAGATCTAGGAAAACAATCAACCCAGGGAGAAAACAATAGAAAAGCACAATTGACAGCGTATCAAAACAATCCATTTTATTCCCTTCATCAATTCAAGATGATGTTCCCGATTTTCAATGGATTATTCTTCCCAGTCCTTCCCCCTAGTCTCTCGTGACTTCTACCACCACGATCATCTCTATCATCTCGTGCAGTGTCGTACGTACCGCGGCCGTTACTTTGCGGATGGAGAACAGGATACGCAGCCCTTGCTGAACTAGCACCTACAGGACTAGTAGAGGTAGCACCGGGCAATCCATGGCTGAGTACAGGATTCGCATCAGCTACACCGGAATTATTAGAGCTTCCAGGAGCTGCTGATGCACGCAAAGGCGCAAGTCGTATGCGGTCACTATTGACTGCACCCGCTAGCCCATTTGCGTTCGTCGGCATCGAGGAACTCGCGGGCGCCGTAATGGTGGAAGCGTTGGGAGCCGTCGGCCCACTAGTCGTCGGCTGCACCTGCTGAGCGCTATATGCATCTCCCCACGCGACAGGTGGAGCATACGTAGTTGTTGGTGCACCCCACTGATCAGCTGTAGGCACTGGTGGGGGATGTCCATATGCATAGCCATATGGGTGGGGAGGCGGAAGTGGAGCGTAGTGTCTTGGCTGGTGCTGAGGATGGGGTGGGAGGTGGGGTGGGTAAGGTCCATAGTGAGGTTGTGGATGAGTGTGTGGGTGGTAAACTCTTGGCTGCGGAGACGCTCCTCGTCCATAGGGATTTGCACCATATTCCGCATACCCCGTCGCGGGAGGGGCTGGAGGAGGCATTGTGCTAGGTGGGGCAACGGGCTGTCCGACAGAGCTGCTAGGAGAAGAAGTTCCAGTCGGAACGGGCGTATATGGCGGCTGATCATAATAGGGATACGGATATGGAGCAGGCGCCTGCGCATACATCGGGGTTGTATATTCATAGCGTGGCGGAGCAGGTGGCGGCAAGGCGGAGTAATGAGGATGCGGTGGGTGCTGTGGGTGGTGATAATGTGCATACAGATCATACATTTGCTGCTGGGGCTGAGGCGGGGGTGCCGGCCATGCTTGGCTCGGATATGGTGCGTACGATTGCTGAATGTGTGGTCCGGCATGGTGAGTTACATGACCAGTAGACGGGGGAGGTATGTGAGATGGTGGTGGCATATGCTGCGCTGGTGGAGGGGGATGGTGTGGGGTAACATACTGTTGTTGAGGAGGTGGTGGTGGTGCTTGTTGCTGAGAAGATGGTTGATGTAGCTGGCCGGGATCAGGGCGATACACTGTTGCCGGCTGCGTCGATTGCTGCGTGAGTTGCTGCGGTTGTGTTTGTGCCTCATACGAGGAGTAGCCGGGTGTTCTCCCGTCATATGCCGGAGTAGCGTTCATGGACAGCACGCCACCTGCGGCAGTAGAGTTATCATGATTTGAAGGAGGTGGGATGCTCTGTGCACTTGGGGGCGGAGGTATGATAGGAACAAGATTTGGATCAATGGGTGCAGGTGGCCACTGTTGCGATGGTTGTGATGTGCTGAGGGCGTTGCTATCCGCATTAATTGACGGTTCGGAAGGGTCGTCCGTCCGCGTTTTCTTCGCTAACGGTCTTTTTCCATCACGGTCTGCCTCACGTTCATCGTCATCGTGATCATTTAAAGGGTCATCGAGAGGTTGCAAAGGCTCCAGTGCTTGGATCGGCCGTTTTCTGATACGGATGTCCTTGCGTATGCGGATTTTGATCCCTTGATCAGCCAGTGAACACGACAGAGGGGTCGATTCTACCTTGAAGCTTCAACAAAAGTCAACTATACGGATCGAGTGCATACCCTCCATGCCAGGGAATTTTTTTGCGGTGTATACGTAGAAGGGTGCTGAGTATATGGACTTGCAATGTCGCACATTATTCCTGCACTGATTAATATCGTTTTTTATATGGGCAATTCCACTTACCCAACCACCTCGAATAGGCTAAGTTTGAGCCGGTAACTACCCTCGGTCCTTACGCTCAGATCTGGGAATACAAAGAAACCAGCATCTATATCAATGGGGACGTTAGTATATGTTCGGCACATGTGCAAATAATTGGAAGTCGATATTTTACTCGCCTTCATTGTTATTTTGTGGGTCCTTCAAGTGATACAGAGATGAAACGACAGAACCCGTTGTACACCGTGTCCTTCCATCCTAGAATGTAAGAAAATGAGCACGGCGTGCATACAACAACCTAGGGACATACTTTAAGCCAGTGTAATTCGGCGTCGTCATCAGGTTTTGCTAGACTTGCGAACATGAAGTAGTACGGATTTTGTAAGTAGGACTGCGCATATGATACGGCATCTCGTGAGTTAGATGGGTCCGAGTGAGAGGGCGACTCAGTATCAGAACCTGAAGCACTCGAGCGCCGTCTGCGGGGCGAGGATCGTGCATTTGGATCAATCACACGCAGTTGGACGATGGGCGGCGGGTCGATGGGACGGCGGTCCGCTTTAAAGTAATTATAGTGATGTTACGATGACGATAGAAGATTACGCCCTTACCTTTGCCACCTACACCGCACATTCTGGCCTGCTTAGGCTCTTGTCGAACCACAAGTTCATATTCTCTAGGGGTGGCAATACCGTTAGGGAAGGCAGAACAATCGTGCAAATCAGGAGTTAACATGGCAGTAAATGGGGGAAAATGCAGATCGATCAGGTAAATGCATGCAACGGAGGGCTAGCAAGTGTTCACGACGGTGCACGAAAAGTTCTCGACCCCCCCCCTCCTCGCGGTTGACAGAGAAGAAATGTGGGTTTAGGACACGATGCGAGCCGCGACCGAGGACTCGGGACAAGCGATGCTAACCGAGGGAATGTACTCACAGCCTATCTTTGTTATATGCGTATGGGGTTGCCATTGCACTTGTACTCGTCAGAACAGCACCCGAGGGATCATCTGGGCCTTGCTGGGCTATATGGTGGTTACTATCCATGCGCTGGAAACAGTCAGACGTTCACCCGGGAGGACGGTGAGGACCAGGGACTGTGAAGAGGGACGCGCTGTATATAGAAGGCGATCAGTTGCCAGTTTCCTGGCTGCAACATCATTCCCATGTTTCCCGCCAATCTCCCGTTTCTCTTTCCCGCGCCGGTTCTGGGGCTTTCACTCTCCTCCCTGCCTCCTCTGTCACTCACCCCTTCTTTTGCATCCATTCTATGCGCATATATTCACTTCACACGCTTTATGAGGCAACACACGTCCTGTAAGCTCAAGCTTGAAGCTCATCAGTTCTGCGTTTCATCTGTTACACATGACAAAGCCAGGAACACGTTTCCCATGTACGTCACGCATTTGTTATCACGCTCCCCGCATATAAGGCTCTAGTCGCTTTAGGGCCCAACAAACCAAACATTTCACAAGCGCTCTTAAGGAGCCTGAGGAACCCCATGGAAAGCTATGGACTCATGGGCAATGATGATAACATAAAAAGACGTGGCAAAATTGGAAACGCCGCATGCTATTGAGATCTTGGCTAATTATTCATTGCATGATTCCGAGCGCAGTCCACCCCTGCTTACCTGCTCCTTGCGATATGAAACAAAAAGAAGTAAGTTGTGTTTTCCGAATGATTCCTTCCCCATTTGCTGCCAGGCCCGTGGGGTTATATGCTTGGAGCATTTTTTCCACTATAGCGGACCAGGTATACGTTATCGCACAATCTCCAATAAGCAGGATTGACACGTGTTCACGGTAATGGAACACTGGACTATCCTCAGAGGGATCCCGTTTTGTCCACCGCGACGCATGCCCATAAGTCATGCAATTCGAACACCAGCTGCCCGGCTAGTAGCAACAGATCCTGAAAGTTTCTGTGACAGGAATACATGCATTTCCCCATTTCGGCACCACTCTGCATCGCCATCACTAGCCATTTCTTGGATCACATTCTGAGATGATGGCTCTGGCACCCCAAAGTTTGAACTATCATTGGACTGCTTTTCGGCGCTAATATGATACTCCGCAGGATTATAGCTTATGGCGAACCTCTGCGCGTGTAAACATGCCATCGGGGTTTCCTCCGCAGCCTGAGTACCTTCGTACCACATGCTTGGACGCTGGCTATGTATTCGGAATCTGTCTCGTTGCTTAACATTAGTGATGCCTCCGCGGATCAAGTGGACGCTTGCAGCTTGCAAAAAAGACCCGGAAGTTGTCAAGATCCTGCTAGCCCTGTAAGTCAATGTTCGGCCTTTCCTTAAGCTTCATCATCATCGTGATGCGGCAATTGAGTGTTGATCTCTGACTACCATGACAAATAAGCTATTCATTGCCGTACGTATTTAACACCGAAATATGTCATATAATAATCTTCCCCAATACACATCATTGAGGTCTAAAGGCTATCGAATGAAAATTTGGCTCTTGGTGTGTGTAGGTTCGTTGCTGTATTGCTCTTAATAATTAAACCTATGCCGACTGCATCTGTCGAAAATGGGCTAGCGTGCCAACAATTTGGGAATTCAGATCAACGATCCTGAATCTATGTGGTGATCTAAATTCCGTAAAAGGCCATTTTACTCTCCACGTTTCTGTTTACTTGATCCAAATTTTTTTGCTTCCGTCTTTTGTTTTCACTCTCCGCGAATATCTAGTAAGTGCATAATCTGAATGGAAAGCTGGATTTAATACAATCAAAGATGTATTCAGTTAATTGTTGTAAAGACAGGAAATGCATCAGTAACTGCACGGATTCGTCGTCTGAGGCCTGATCGCAACGATTGTTGATCAAAAGCACGATCTAGCAAATGGTGTTACCGGGCTTTGGCGACGGCAGGCGAAGACTAGGCAGTTGTTCACTTCGTCAGGTCCTCCGCGTCTTTATGATCATTCTATGACGCTACGCCCGTTGGATCCTTATGCCTGCATGTCAATCATGGCTATGAACATTGGTGCCCCTGTCCCGGTAGCAGACTCTATCGAGCTGAAAGCAAGGCTCTATGGATACACAGGAACGACAATGTCGGGTCTTTCCGTGAAAGCCCGAGCCGTGTCGACCGTAACCCACCACGTACGGGATGTCGTAGGAGGTGTTCCGGCTGGTGTTGCGCTGTTGGCCATAATAACCCTTCTCGGATGTGGGCTCTGGCGCTTTCAAAAGACGAGACGTATTCCTCCCGTGTGGCCAATGTATCGTGAGCATTTGCGTTCCGAGAATGTTATATACATGTCATCCTGAATCCCCAGGTACACCGGCCTATAATGATCCGACGCAGGCGGTGCCTAGCACCGCACAATATCCGCCCCCATTAACGCCACAGAGGGTGAATCATCTCAGCATTTCACCCGAACGACTCTCTATTCACAAGCCACCACTTCCCGACATACCGCGTACCTTCAATACTCATCCTATAATCCCTCCTTCCAGGGCCACCTCGTTAGCAGCAAATTCCGGCATTGATTCACCCTACCTGCCTATCCGTCCCCCTGTGGCACAGTTAAAAACTCTTGGACAGAGTCCACCACMGCCACCACCACCAAATAACATCGGTGTTTCCGTCAACCGCGGCCACCCGAACAGAGCAACCTTTCAGACTGGCTCGTCTCAAAGGATAAGCTTTCTGCCTCGCTATCAGCGGAGCTACCTGCCTTCTTATGCGGAGGATGTCCCACCTGCATACCAAGGCTAGACTTGTGCACTTTTATGAGTGCCCAGTGTTTCCGGATTGAGTCCGGAGATATGCCGATTTTTGTATCATTATAGCTAGATATTTGTCATTCCTGTATCAGAGGCGCAGCGCGCCAAATACAACTGTACTCGGGTGTATATCTGACTGGACATTCCGAGCCGAGTGCCCTGTACGCACACAACAAGTGCAAATACGAGGCGGTATCTGCTAAATTTAGCACAACACATCGATGCAAGTCACCGTGCCTCATTGTCCTGCCTCGCGTCCACAGCTTCCCGCTCCTTCCTTTGTTGATCTTTGGCTTTGACTCTCCTTCGTGATGTCCAAACCAGCCGTCCAGCCGCCCCCACAACCAACAGTCAATTCACAAGTCCTGCAGCAGAACCAGGATGCCATTTATGAAGCATACTGTTCGTTGATCCGTTCTTGCTGGCGATAGAAACAATCTTGATTTCCCGAGTGCAGCCGATATACGGACAGATTGTCCTATCCTGATATGGATGTTATCCTTGAACCGAGAATATACCAGACAAGTTGGGTTGCCTCCATCTTCACCACAACATTGATCGGGCTGGGACTGACATGCCCTGGTGGCAGGAGTACGAAGACTGCTGGCAGCTCGTTCGGGACTGTATACCGCATGTCAACATTGAGAAAAGTCCTGAGAATGCAGACAGCTTCAGTACGTTTGTCCCGTCCGCCTCTCTGTGCCTTCGGGTCCGGACTCATCGTGTCCATATTACTGGATTTGACGACGCCACCAGGACAGATCATGACGGAAATGCTGCCACTGCTGATGATGCGACACCGTCGGATACCGCGCGCAAAGTGGAGAGATCGGGTCAGCTCAAATGGAAAGCACTGGATAGAACAGGTGTGTTAATCCAATTTTCTTTTTTACCGTCACTGCTTTCGCGCTGTTCACGTCAAATAGGTGCATGAAACGATGCCGTATGAGAAATGGGTCCATTCTATGATTGGATATCATCTCGATATTCAGGGATCCCTTTGTGGCATGGCGATGACTCAGGGAACGCGTAACAGGGTGCTCAACATCGGTCTAGCTATCAAACAGCTCGCTGTAGAGCCTAGAGGCGTCAGCGTCTCCGCCTATGCAGAGTCACAAGCGCACAAGGTACGTCCCAAGCATACTCACACAAGTCCCGGATACCGTTGTACTCAATTATAACCATCACAGCTAACGGAACTCGAAAAAGAAGCCATCCTCAACAAACCCGACGATGTCACCTTACGGCGCCTAGCCATCATCCTTGCTCTCAAGCAATCCTATATCAAGGCCATCGGCCAACCCATCGGATTCGACTGGTCTCGCCTCGAATTCAACATTGAAGAGCGGACGGCCACCGGGGACGGGAACATGCTCATTGGGTGGGAGTTCCGGATATTCAAAGCCAATCTTGGCGTCATTCGCCGCAATCGGTTGTATGAAGAGCAGTACCAGTGCGTGTGTGCGTTTTTTAGAGGCCACAGGCATGTCCGGTATATATGGCACGAGACGACTAAAGAGCTGTCCGAGTGGGTGCAGTTTATCAATATTGACCAGATGTTGAAGGTGCTTCCTAAACTCTCCGCGTGAGGCGCGAGAAGGTTCGTGGTTGATACCGCCCTTAGAGAGTTTGGGTCGAATCAACTGCGTGTGTTATACTATACCTCGTTTTTCATACCGTCTTACGTGTCTTTTCTTCTCCGGAGCTTTCGTGGACAATGTGTAAGATATATTTATGTATTGAATAGTTCACTGTATCGCAGAACAGGAATTCTATTTGCGAGATCTATGAAGTCCATTCGTCGTTCCTTACCTGACTGTTGAGGGACGAGTAGTTCAATATAATGGAAACGACCATCCACATCTGGTCTGCCAAGCACCATGCAATACCCATCCATATATACGATAGACTCATAATCTGCCCATGACAGTCAGCGACTCGGGAACCGCGTTGAAACACTCGACTCATGTAGACCTGTCACCGGCACGACTGCCGACATCATGAAAAGGACAACTTCAAATACTATCCATGTCACAGTGCATGCGTTCGCAAACACTCTCCCTTTATTTTGTCCATATAAAATAGTGCCCCGTATACCCTTCTGCGTCTGATTACGAGAGGGATGAACACTGTTAAGCTGTGGTTCGATCCGAAATAGATCACTGAGGTGCTCACGAACGCATTAAACGCCACGTCCGAGCCCAGGTCGAATAGCCCGACTGGAGCTAGACGGGGGTAGACGGTTGAGCGGGACGTTGTTCAGGTGCACAGGAGCGCAGATGAGGAGGGCATATCTTTGCCACCTGCAAAGCTCTATATTGCGCGGGGGGCTGCGCAGCAGATTGGTATGCGACAGAAGACGAAGGTGAGGACTGCGTGTGTGTGTGGATGTGTAAGACGGCCAGTCGGCATGATCCAAAAGCTCCAATTGGAGGTTTGGACAAACCAATGAACCGTTATAGTTCTTGCGAGTTAATATAAAGGTACACCGAGGAAGAGCACATGATTTGCCATTCCGAAACCTCCATTTCTGGATCCCATAACGGGTTCAAGCATCAGTCCGATAGGTTGGCCACCGGATAGTTGGAGCGTTCAAAGTATATGAGTCCTTATATAGTACCGATCGGTGTCGACAGTTGAAACTTGGACCGACGGGTTCCTGGCGTTCCTCTGTCATACTCTGTTCGTTAGCAGGGATATATTCGTCCACGAGAACACCGCAGCATATTTGCTCCAATACCACAGAACCTATAAGTCGTAGATGGTCAGAAGATTAGATACACTTCTGTTATCGTTATATTCACTGAACTAGGGTATCTTGTCGGTCGGTATAAACCTAGCCGCGTTCGTGGGACATACCAGAGGTAAATCAATGAAGAAAGCCATATCCAGGTCCATCTGGATGCAGAATGACGTCTCGTGGTCGCTTTGGGAGACAAACAAGATGAAATCTGTAAATCGACTCAGTAAGAGGGAAAGAGAAAACAAAAATATACAAATACGTCGTCATAAGGTTGCCACCGAAGTAGGGCAGAATATTGCAACGTTGAACCAGGTGACATCTTGGTGCACGGGTAAGTGTTGTTTACATTATTCTGTACCCACAAATATAGCAGATACGGTAGCTGTCCACAGGCCAACAACTGTTAGCTAAGTATTGATCTACGGGAGTAGGCATCGGCAACCGGGAGACTCGATTGAGCTGAAAAGATGAACTGGGTAGGTTTCTGCCAGAGAATAGGCGAGGGAGGTGGAGTGACAATGCATACAAAGGCCCAACTCAGTATAGTACCTATCGTTGAGGCAGGACCATTATGAGAGAAGCATCAATCGGACGGACAGCGAGTAAAGTTGTCTGGTCTTGAGGCGAGTTGGATGATGATCGCTGCCCCAACAAAAACCTTGTCTAAGTATATGCGCTGGGGTGACCCGAACAGGATTCTCGGTCGATGCCGTCAATCAGCGCGGCGGTGATTGGCCCACCTGCCAGGGCCCCCGCAGCAACTGTCCCTCCTTCGACCATCACCTTCCTTTCGCCCATACCCCCACCTGCCGTCCCATCGTATCTGTTGCCTGGCCGCAGCGTCCACACTTTTTTTTTTTGGCTGCTATTCGACAACCCCATCGACCTGGGTATCCTCCTCCGGCACGGCAGAACATGACGTTCCTACACCCTTCCGCCGTTGCACATTGCTTCGGCTTCTTGCTATTGCTGGCGCACTCTACTTGTGCGGTAACCGTGTATTCAGCAGGAGCTACAAAAACCACTCCCACGGCAACGACGTTGCCAAGTTTTGTGCCGGGCTCGACGTATTCCGGGCCACTCGCCTATAACCCTACAACGCTACAGGCGCCTGCTGTCCCTACTGGATTTTCAACCCAAGTCAGTGTACAAGTACTCGGTGGAGCAGCTCCCCCAGGTTCTTCGATACCTACACTGAGTTCCCTCTTTGGGTTCTCTATTGAAATGTCCGTCGCAAACCAAGTCTGTGAGTGATTTCCGGAATGATGTGATTTAATATACTCATTAACACCAGTGGGTCGTGGCTCGTTAGTAACCAGTCTCTAATACCTGCACCTGCTGTTAACCCGATTAACAACAGAACGTTGCTCAATGTCCCCTTCTTAAACCTGATGGCCAACCTTGTCAAGCGCTCCGGTCGCGTCAATGTCCGTGTTGGAGGTAACACACAGGAGACTGCTACGCTGGTGCAGAACACCACAAGTGGAAGACTCTTGGAGAAGGATTATAATAACACACTGGGCACGGTCAGTTTACTCGCTTTATGTTTTTCCTTTCACATAATTGAATGATGAATAAGACAAACTCACCACCGATTGTATACAAAGAAGACTTGATTTATATGATGGCCAATATATCCAGCCATACTAACGTCCGCTGGTTCCTAGGTAATTTGTCGTTTTGTCGTGTCATGTGCCTTTTCTGACAAAATTATCCAGGTATTCCATTCAATTCAAGCAGCCCATATCAATTAGCTATTGCAGAGAGAGGTCAAGCAATTCTCGGCGACTACTTGATAGGATTGCAGGCTGGGAATGAACCCGATTTTTATGCACAGTTCGGTAAACGTCCTGCGGTACACGCCTTCAGTTTTTGTATGACAACGTTTCTCATTGCGACTGGTGATTAGAATTACAGCGTATACGACTATTTCGGCGAAATTGGTGCATTGGTCAATCAAATGAATAATGATCCCCTTATTTTCAACCGTTCAATGCTGTTGGCACCTAGTGTGGCGACGGGTAATTGGCCACCAGAAGAAGTTTGGAATACAAATTTTATACCGACATATTCGCAATACTTGGCATATCTCGCAGTAGAACAGTACGTTTATCGATCAACGGAAGAATATATGCTTAACGGTGGTGAAACTGTAGCTATCCTAGTAATAATTGTGGAGCTCAATTTGGCAAAGGCGATGTTATTGATCCGCAGAGCATGCTACCTAACTACCTGACACACGATGCAGTTACGGGCCTCTTGGCGCCTTACCTCAATTCCACTAATATCGCTCAACAAAGCAACAAGCCGTTCGTTATGTTTGAAACGAACACGGCTTCTTGTGGTGGTTTCCCGGGTATAAGTGACGCATTTGCTGCAGCCCTGTGGGGAGTAGATTATGGGCTGCAAATGGCGTATAGCAACTTTTCTTACGGAATGTTCCACATCGGTGGTCAAGATGTCTGCTATAACGTATGTGGCTTTTCGTATGCTGAGAATTCCTGCTGACAGCATGTTTTCTGCAGGCCTTTACTGGTAAGCTACTTTGGCATGATAGTAACATGTGTTGGATTAATTAATTGTTGCCAGCACCACCAACAAATCAGTCTTCATACCTCCAATGGACCGTTGGGTCTATGTACTACTCTGCTCTTGCCATGGCCGAGACATTGACGAATGGCTCACAAGTCCTCGACATTACGTCGAGTGCAAACCTCAACCATCAGTCACCAGCATATGTCATATATGAGAATGGCCAACCCTCTCGTATAGCCGTTATCAACTACGTTTCGGACCCATCTGGCGCAAGCGACATTCAGTTCACCTTCTCGATCGGCGGTCAGAGTGTAGGACAGAGTAACGGAACACCTGCGCAAGTTAAAGTCAAGTACGCGCTCGACTTCCTACATCAGCGCTTGTAGACTGATGAACTTTACAGGTATTTGAGAGCCAGCTCCGTTACGCAGAAGTATAACTATACATGGGCAGGACAGGTGAGATTTGCCGTTCAAAGATGAGATGAGATACAAGTGACTAAAAACCAATGCCAGACCTTTGGTGGCTTCTTCGAATCCGATGGGCGGCCAATAGGAGACGAAAATATTCAAACCATTCAATGCAATCAAGGAAGCAATAGCTGCGCTGTCACTGTCCCTGCGCCATCGTACGCGCTCATCTTCCTATCGGACCAAACCCTCTCCGAATCAGAGAATGGTCCCTACACGACTTTTGCCACGACGACGTCGAAGACCAAGACCGCATTGACGGTCGACCCGTCAGTGTTGGCGACTTCGAACGGGCATTCCGGGTTGAGCCTGGAAGAGCTAGCGAGTACGAGTAAAGGAAGTTTGAGCGCTGCTGTGGGCATGGCGGAGGCGTTGGAGAGTGCTGTAACGTTGGGATGTTTGGCAGCGGCAGCTTTGACGGTGTTCCGTAGTATGGGGTGGCTGTGGTAATAAAAAAAAATGGTGCGTTTGCTTGGATGTGAAACGATTTAGAGATTCGGCATACCACGAGACGAAACGGACGAAGTGGACGACAGACGATTGTTTAACGCTTTACGTTCATATCTCATCGTCGTACTAATATCCCCTCACCCGTACTCAAATTGACTTTGGGCACTCTTACATACATTACTGGACTATTATATATACATACTTGGCTGAAGGCGCAATCAGTGTTGTCGTCATACCCAGACTGTCATCGCTTCGTTAGCGGCTCTCTTCCGCGCCCACGAGCTACCCATCTTTCCAACCTTTGTGGAGCAACAAAATAACTGTATGTGCTATCATTTGACTTAGCCTGGATTACTGAACTTGAATGGACTAAAATGATCGGCGTTCCATCCTAATGGGCATGATATTGATAAACTTCAACTACATCATGATTATACGTCAACTCCAAACGGGACTAATGACCATAGCATGCTCAGGCTGTACCGTGACCACTAGTAGCAAAATAACTGGTAAGTATCTTTTTGTGGAAGAGATGCCAACAGCTTGCGGTGCTACCTCTCAGGAACACTTACGATTCAGGATGGTATGCGTCTCCTCATATACTTAGGGCGCGTAAGATCTCTGACCCAGGTACTAAGGACATCTTTTCAAGGAGTCGTTGAAGGAGGCACTGATGCATCAGTTCAACCAGTTATTGCACTCGCCCCCCAAAGATTTGATCAGGTAAGTACAATTAATTTTAAAAAAAAACTACTGTGAGGCAAAAGTGCGACTGTCTCAGACGTTTGGGACAGATGGATGTCAATCAGGAACGAGGGGATTTTGAGATCCACGCACAACTCAAATGCAAGGCGAACGATGCCCGACGTGTCGAATTTCTGTAATATGCGATCCATATGATCCCTTACTTTCTGCAGTCTGAGGCGTATAATACGGGGTGCTACTTATCTTTCCTTGCAGGACGCAGTACTACCGGTAGATCTCTAGTAGCACCCCCAGAGTCGCAATTTCAATTTCATCATGCCCAAGATTGAGTTAGTACATGCAGAAAACCACAGGAATAGGTACCAAAAGGTCCTCTGTAAGTACTCAACAGTGAGAGTGACGGCCCAGCTATTTGGGGAAAATCGATGTCAATCAGGAACAGGGAACTTAGGAACTAAGCACAGCTCAATGCAAGGCGAACGATGCCCGACGTATTGAATTTCTGTCACACGCAATGCATGTGGCGTCTTGTTTTCTCAAGTCTGAAGTGCATATAAGTTGTTCGTTTTTGTTGGCTACCCCGCTTCCAACAAAATCGCGGGTTCTAGTCTCTCAGCTCTTGTGTATTTTCAAATTGAGACCGAAGGAGATGAAGTACTTCAACACCGTGTTCCTGTTCTTCTTTACTCTCGTTAGCGTTGCGCTCGGTCAAAGTGTTGTCATCGGGTACCCGGCTCCAGGCAAGAAAGTTCATCGTGGTCACCATCTGACCGTGGAGATTGACCAGCCTGTGCGTTTTTGATGCTTGTCCATTATGCATGACTATTATTGACAACGACGCTTCTTTTCAAATATAACATAGAACAGCATCCAGGGCTCTTGGACAGTCGGCGTCGCTATTGGAATCGCGTCCTGTGCTGACCCTCAGTCCCCTTGCCTGCCAGCGAGTCAGGGATTGAGCACTGTCCTCTATAACGGGCCTTATTACCCAAAGCTGCACCAGCCTCCTCCAATCAAGCCCCGCTATCAGAATTTCACGGTCTCGATTCCCTCTTGGATGCCCAAGGGCCCGGCACAGCTCAATGTAGCTTATGCTGGACTGTTTGGGGTACGCTCTTATTTCCATGTCCTCGATATGGTGGTGATCCTGATCCTGTCGAAACAGGCCGCTGCATTTCCCTATTTCCAGGCCATCAATCAGACGCTGATTGTAGTATGAATGGAATGAGTGGAGTTTGAAACGAACTGCTTTTCATGGACTTAATTGTAGTCATGTGTTCATTTTACGTTGGTGTGTTGTATTTTCACTATCTTGCTCGGACAATGCTAGGGATATTCTTGTGACTTTAATAATGGTACTTGGGCCCTGCAGGTATCTGTTATTGATATACATCCAACAACCCCCTGTATGCCATACGATCTTGAATGATCGTGTCGATCGTGTCTCAAGGGGGTGGTATGTATCAACACGCGTCTGCCACTGGGAGGTGTGGTATCATGGGCGGGTCCTCGGACACCGAAATGGAAAGTGCAACGTCCTGATTTCATATTCAGAACATTTCACATAACGTACTGCGTACGTCGTAACAAAATGGCTTCGCAACTTCCACGACAATCAGACACCCTATCAGGATGTGGGCGAAAAATGCACCATACAGAGCTTAGGCTAGCATCAAAGAGGCGAAAACATTGATGGTCGACCAGATGAGACCAAGGCAGCCCTAGAAGACCCCGTGTTTGTTGATCCCTGCGCTTTGATACGAAAGGACCCCCCTATCCGATCGAAAACTGCGTTGGTCACCTTTACGAACCAGTATATGAGTTCGGAACAGTCGATAAATAACGCCGAATATCTCCAAAAGACATGCTCCACTTGGAAAGTAGTCCTTCCATGCTGCCGTGCTAAAACCGATGTATAGCATGACACAAACGACGGAACTGAGCAGTATGAAGCCGTATCTCGAGTGAGGTGTTTGGGCAGCTAATTCGGGGTTCGCATGTCAACGGGTGTATCCATGTACAGGGCACCAAGCTAATCGGATGGTGTCCAACGGTCGTCGTCGTTGACATGTCTACGCCCTGACATTATACTACGCTTGGAATGACCCCATGTTTCAAAGGGTTCCTTTGTGCATTTGTTATATATGCTAAATCTCGAAAGAGTGAGGTTTCAACAGGAGGGGCACAATAGAGCGGTGTTTTAGACCAAGAGATATTTCTCCTCCAAATATCTTATGGACTGAATCCAAATGGAAGGAAGGTACGACCAGCGATAGTGTCCGAATTCAGCGGTAGTATTCCTCGTACTAGAATGAGCCCAAAGGGTAAGTTCAATCGAATCCGCCATATCAGCCCGAACATTGTTCCTAGATCCACCAGACACGCCAGAAAGCCGCCACAGGCGACCTCCCGTCATTCTGTCCCCATTAAGCTAGACGTTAATGGCAACATCCGGTCCATAAAAACGGGGTTTGAAGTCGTATTCAGTAAACAGCCTCTTATCTCCTCTCCCGTTTCCGCTCAAAACGGACCGGACTCTTGATTTCTAGTGGATCGACAATAACTCGTGGCCAGGCAGTCTACTGTGCTCTTGTATTGGATAAACTCGCCAGAGAAAGTGGGGATGATCCATCTCCATGCCAAGCACTGCCACGCGATTGGTAGTGAGGAATAGACGGAGGGAACCTCCAAGTAGCACGTACTGGTTTTCATCTGGGTCACGGATACAAAACTGCTCGTCTGAGCAAATTAGCCATTCAGCTTTCTCATGCTCCTTGTCGTCCTATTTCGACGAACTCAGTTCTGTGAAAAGGATACCATGCCCCGCCACAAAATCCAATGCTAACCTGTTTATCCTGATGTTCATTAAGTATCATTGTGGATTTCCTGAGTCATCCATTGAAACCACGCAATGGAGCAGGATTTCGAGTGTGAAATCCCCATCAAGGCCCATTGAGGCTTCTTTTCTTGGCCTATGCGTATCTTCCAACTAGGTACGGGGCGCTGTATACACAGAGAGATAGAGTGCCAAAGCAGCTTATCTGGAAATTGATATGAGATCGCAGCGACAACTCCACGCCGATTGACTCACATCCATATCAAGACGTTTTTAACTTGTAAGAGATATGACCGTTCGAGCAAGCTTAAAGGTAGGCGCTGTTGCTGGTTGGTGTGTGACAAAGGCTGGGAATCCATCAGGGACAGTCTCTTTCCCATGTCAGGTTTGTTTTATCGGGATTTTAGCTTTTTGGCATTCGGTGCATCCCCTTTCTTGGCAAATCTAGGCGTTCTGGGAATCATGTATGCAACAAGGGGAGGGTTTGTGACCAGGACAGGTGGGCTCTGCTTCTACATTCAGATTTATTAAAGCTTGATGTATCACCAGTGCTTAACCTATCGTTGCTCCTTTTATATATAGGAACAAGAACCGGCAATATCAGGAAGCAGGATCATTTCATGTTGAAACCCAAGAATCGGTTAAAGACACAGAGAACGCCTCATGCTCTCATCTGTTTTTTTGTTGCTAGGCCCAACGCCTACGAGGCATAATTTTTCCCTACTAAACCATGGATGCAACCATGCCCCTTGCCGGTCCGCCCCTAGTCCCTATTAGAGTTAAACATTCAGTACTCCTAGAAATGGCACTTCATCGTTCAGGAGCACTCAAACACCTGTACGTACTTATATGCATGCTGGAATCACCGTAGAAATGACGAGGTACATGTTCACACTAGTGGACAGGGTTTACATTTGTACCAATGCCAGGGCAAAACCGAGAATAGGTTTCGTCAGTACTTTTGGATATGTCGTGACTGGTGATCGACGACCCGACATCAATGAATAGCCGTGCTTGACCCTATCTCCTCCCGAAGACGTGAATCTTTTCTTTAGACCACCATTCTCAGTCCGCATCCTTCTCAGTGTCACCGTACGTTTACTTTGTTGGCTGACCGCGCGATGGATCGGGCGCGACTGACTACGTTAATAGGATCCATGAGACCTTTTCTCTCATTCCCATTCTCCTTTTGTCATTGTCTTGGACTTCTAGTACTAACCCACTCTATCTATGCGGTGACCGTCTATCCGACAGAAGGAATAGCTCCTACGACAAGTCTTGTGCCTGGAGCGCCGTATCATGGTCCTGCTGCATACAATCCTGTCACGCTAAACATTCCAGCAGCACCTACCAACTTTCCAACTCAATACAGTATTCATATATCGAATGGAGCTGCGCCACCGGGAATATCAATTCCTCACTTCAGCTCATTCTTCGGGTTCTCGATCGAGATGTCCGTTGTTGATCAAGTTTGTGAGTAATTTTTTACATATTCGAACCTGGTTGCTCATAACTTCTAGTGGGTCTTAGTTCGTTAGTACCGGGATTTAAGGCATATACTAGCTAATTATTCTGGTCAACAGGCAATTAATCAACGTTCCATTCCTGAACTTGATGGCGAACATTATACGGCGTTCTGGTCGGGTGAACCTCCGGGTAGGAGGCAACACTCAGGAAACGGCTGTAATGGTTCAGAATACGACAAGCGGAAGGCTCATAGAAAAGGATTATGGCAACACACTGGGCACAGCAAGTTCCTTTTTCGGAATATTCTATGTCAAACTGAATCAATACCTAGACCAAATCACCAGCACTTGAGTACAAAGAAGATTTATTTTATTTGATGAGCAATATTTCAAATTCCTTAAACGTTCGCTGGTTTTTGGGTAGGGTGTGTTTTCAATTGTGTCCTTCCTTCTCTAATGGTAATGTTTAAGGCATACCGTTTAACAAAACAAACCCATTCCAATTAGACATTGCTGAAAAGGGTCAAGCAATTCTAGGAGATCGTTTGATAGGCTTACAGGCCGGGAACGAACCTGACTTCTATGCGATGTTCAATAAACGTCCTGCTGTAAGTATCGCCCTCTACTTCAGTAAATGTGTCAGTGAAACGTATAGATAGAACTACACAGTGTGGGACTATTACAATGATGTCGGTAATTTGACCAGTCAGATGAACAACAACCCGCAGATTACCAACAGGTCAATGCTGCTAGCCCCGAGCGTGGCAACAGGCATGTGGGCGCCAGAGGTAGTATGGAATACGGGGTTTATACAAGCTTATTCCAAGTACTTGGCATACCTTTCGGTTGAACAGTTGAGTCACTTGGTAGCAACTAGACAAATGCCCAAATGACGACCGTTTGTAGCTATCCAACTGACAACTGCGCTGCTCACTTTGGTGCTGGCGCTGTCAATAACCCAGAAACTGAGCTGCCAACATATCTGACACACGAGTCTGGAGTGAATCTCGTGGCACCCTATATCAATTCAACGAATATTGCTCAACAGAACGGCAAACCTTTCGTCATGTTTGAGACGAACACTGCATCTTGTGGCGGATTCAGTGGTTTGAGCGACGCTTTCGTGGCGGCACTTTGGGCGTTGGATTATGGACTACAAATGGCGTATGCCAACTTCTCCATGGCATTGTTTCATGTAGGCGGTCAGAATGATTCCTATAACGTACGGATTCTTAGATTACGCATCGAAACACTCCTAACCCGTCTTTATGCTAGCCCTTTACTGGTAGGTCCAGGTCGACTGAGGGCCAATATTATCAGGTTATTAACGATGTTCAGCACCTCCGAGGAATCAATCTTCGTATCACGAATGGACTATCGGACCGATCTACTATGCTGCTCTCGTCATGGCAGAAACGTTAAGCAATGGTTCTCAAGTACTTGATATTACCACTAGCGCAAACCTCAGTGATCAGTCACCTGCCTATCTGATATACGAAAATGGCAGTCCTGCCCGCATAGCCCTCTTTAACTACGTTACTGACCCATCTAATGGGCACAACGTAAATTTCACATTTTCATTTGATGACCCTAGCCCCACACAGGTCCAAGTAAAGTGTGTCACCAGAACTTTTCATGAATGACGTACATATAACTTGGCACTATAGATACTTGAGGGCATCTTCCGTGACACAAAAGGGGAATTACAATTGGGCAGGGCAGGTGGGTGTGTTGTGTGGTCAAACCGCACAGTAACTTACGGACGTAAGACTTTTGGCGGCTACTTCGAATCTGATGGTTGCCCGATTGGGCAGGAGAGCATAGAAACAGTTCAATGCAGTGGAAGGAGTTGCTCGGTGATACTCTATGCGCCATCATACGCTCTCGTCTTTTTGGATAATAATGCTCTCGTGGGGTTCGGGAGTGGCCCGTCGGCAACCTTCTCTACTTCAGCTGTCACAAACACAAGGACTTTGACCGTCGACTCGATAGTTCTAGCAACATCTAATGGTAACCGCGGATTGTTTGATTTTGGTCACCTCGGAGCTACTAGCAGAGGCAGTCTTGTTAACGGGGCTACCGGCGTGATGCACACATCATGCGATGCTATACTGTTGGCATGCATAGCCGTCGCCTCTATGATCCTATTACGCGAGGCGGCATGATAGTGCGAGACAAAAGATCCAAATGGCGTTTTGTTGTATCCCGTGACCATTAGATAGATACACGAAAATGTGCAACCCGTAAGACGTAAAAGGAGCCATTTCATTGGTAACAAAGTTAATACTGGTATTGACTGGCGACTTCCGTGTGAAGCTGCATTGCAGGAAGGAATCCCGATACAGCGGGAACACGAATTTGAAATTGCCGGTCATCATGGAACGAAAAGATGGAAGCGATGCTTCTAGTAATGGGCCCAAGTAGATGATCAGAAATATTACAGTGAGTAGATAAGCCGGTCGCACTAGGATACATCCGGAAAAACCGTTCTAATGTGAATGGCCAACAAATGGAGAAAGCCGCATAAAGAAACACACAATAATAGGACGAACTATGACACACCGCCCACAGCAGAGCCCATACTCCCCGATGTTGCCGTATAATAGGACATGGTGCTACGGCTGGCGGATGGGTTTTGGACTACTTCGAGGTGGCTCATCGGGCTCGGAGTTCTTTTGGCCTCCTCCTCACGACGACCCCCACTATCGGGCAGCTCACCCATCTCCGTAGCAGCAGGAGCACCTAGGCTAGCAAACAGCTCGGCTCGAGCCCCGAAACTGTTCGGCCGACTTGAAGTGCCGCTACTGGTAAAATCAGTTCGTGAAAGAGGCCGTGTTGGCGGCCGATCGAATGTGAGAGTACTTCTAGCGCTTCCCGGCATTTTAGGCTCCTTGTTTGTGTGCATGCTAGATCCGATGCTGCCCATTTCGCGCGAACCCATACTCTCGATGGTAGGCATGCGTCGAATGAAACCGTTCAGGATCGGTAGAGGTTCTTCTGGTGGGTATGGTTGCCCGAATTCGTTGTAGCCGACAGTTGGAGGGAGAGGTGGCAGATTAAAGCTGTAGGGCGACTCTGAATGAGGTGCAGGTGAGGAATGGCTATCGTCGTTGTCTTCGTCCTCCGACAGTCTTGCGATACTGACAACCATGTCCATTTCCTGGTTGATCTGAGAAATGAGTGTCTGGAACTGTTCGGATAATGCGTTGCTCCAGCTATCTGAATTTTGACCTTCGCCTAATTTGAGGCCTGGCGGGAGCCTAATCGTATTTGCTGAATGGTCGTCGTCTGAAGAAGACCTAGAACGAGGGAGCCGATCTCTCGGAAAAGAGTGATACGGAATGATAGTTTGCTGGATAGATTCGACATTGGAACCTAATGTAGAATGTGACGGTCGATATTGTGCGGTCGAGTGCCGTTCGTGCAGGTCCTCCTTCGTTAGAACACCGGCAGAAGGCACAGAAGAAACATCTGTAGTCTCGTAAAGACTTAAACTTTGAAGTCCCCTGGAATTGGATAGCCGCAGGGTACGACCATATGCGAGTGAAAAAATATGGTATGAGACCTAAAATCGGACATCAGTAAGTACGAACCACATTAAAGGAACAGGAAAAAAAAAAAAAACGTACAAGCACTACAACAGTGATTACAAGTCTAAGCAATGCCAGTATTAACCAGATTCCCCAAGCAGGAGCGGCACAATGCCCCCCAGAGGCTGACCAGACGACGTCGATGTCGACATAACACCGATACTTAAACGTAAGTTCTCGGTTGGCCGAGTGCCTCCAAATACATAAGAAAATAACGTTAAGCACAGCAGGAACGAACAATAGGGACGTTGAAGCGAAACGAAGAACTTTTCGAATAATATGGGAAGCTCGTGGTGGAACCTTTCTAGCAAGGGACACCCTGAATTTCGACAACAACGTTGCCCATGCGAGAAAAGCTGGCGATAGGCCCGCGCAGATTGCTAGAACCAGGGATGCCGTTTGTCCCTCACTTGAGGTATATTTCGCATATGAATATAAATATCGGATGAAATTAAAAACGGCCCAAATAGCTTTCGGCGTTTGGAAAATTAACGTAAGGAAAGCAATAGGAGGCAAACGCGTACCTATGAGAGCCTCGAGACTATATTTCATCGTCTTCAACAATCTAAGCCGTTTCCGCACAATGATTTCCCAAAGGCTGCTTTGACCTCTGTAAGGCATGCGCTCAGTCGATGCTCGTGCTTGATGCGATTCGTAACTTCCCGGCTGTACTGGTTGCCAGGGAGATGACCGGGTAATTTCAAGTTCAAGAGCGGGAAGCAACGGTTCAGTTTGTGTCGTAATATCAGGTATCGTGGCATTCGAAGTTGTTGACGACGTCCGCATATGATACTGCGGGGATATTGTCATGCCTGTCAGATTTCGAAAATGAGTGGAGGACGCTTGTCTCTGTCATGAAAAGTATGCGGGGAACATATAATAGCCAAGAGTGCGCGCCACAGCTTGGGATGAGAATGGACAAAAGCCTGTGTCCTGACTTTCTTGTTGACGCGACACGACCCGTAGTACCATAAATGGCAGAAACAGCAACAGGGTCCTCAGCCAATCATAGAATTTGATTTGTCACTAATGTGTGGGATGAGTCGCGAACCTGAATGTTAAAAGTAGCGCCAAGGTCAACAGCGACTCGGGGTCGTTAATGGTGCGTACTGTGTGTAACCGGTGGATTAATATTGACCTGTAATGCAATGTGCGACCATAGCACGTTCATTTGACTGGTAAGCGAAGCTGTTCGCTAGTTGGTACTGCAGTGCTTTGCTTGGGCTCTGGGTGAGATGTGTATTGTATTAGTCCACGGAGTTTGCTGACATACGGCCATGTCCCCATATGCACAGTAATTGAATAGAGCGTCGTCATCCACACAACACTGAAAAGTGGCATTAAATGCACACTGTAGCTGTCAGTCGGGAGCAAGGAACACATTCTGGATCTTCCACAGGACGTACTGCTTGCCATATGCCACCCGTTTCCAAACGACCCTACTCCACAGCAATCTGGCCATGAGGATGGTATGTATATGCTGGCAGGGCCTCTGCCAAAAAGCATATGAAGCGCTTGTCAAAGCCCACGCTGCTCCGCCCCAACAGCAACATGAACGTCAGCTTTTTATCTGCGTCCCAATCGGGATCAAACTGACTCAGAATGCCGGAGGACCTTGTGCCTTTCTCCGATGTGGCAGGCGGGGGGCCAGTCGAAGCCGGCGGACAGGCCAAAAAGACGGAAATCAATAGAACTTATGCACAGTGTGACTTTTCTCAAGAGGCCAAGTGTCCAGAGTTAAAGCAAGCTCCGGCGTGGGTGATGAGACGTCGAATCTTCCCGAAACATGTGGGGCTACTTTCGACGCGCCCATAGCTAATCCAAGCAATCACAATACCCTTACGTTCAAGCGTCAACCTTCCCGTGTGCATCTTTGGCTTAGTTCGCAATTTGTGGCTAAAATTAATTGCTGTAAAGGACGCGCGGGGCGGTCTGGCATCTGGCATCGGTCACACTGGTTCGAAACCCAATAAAGCCGGCGACTAAGCGCGCACAAGTTCTTGGCGATGGTAGAAGTATTGATGTGGGTTCCAAGCCCGTTTAGGGCGATTCTTTAACTTCAAGTTGCAGTTTGGGTTGTCCGGTGGCGCTAGTGTCGTACTTCTGACGATAATTAACCTGAGGAAGCAAGGTGCGATGCCATGACGCCGAAGTGGGATGCCACAGTGAAGAAATATCACGGATCTCTCTCTCCAGCCGGTGCCACCAAGGGCCAACTTATTCTTATAGGTGAAGGGTGAAGGTGTCAACATGTCAACTAGTGTATTATTGAGGCACGTTAAGTAGCTGTCCCGCTTATACAGCACTGTTCTTAGCTCGATCTGATTTGTCTCCGTGTTTTATTGGTTATGTTTCCCAAGTGTGACGCATGGCTTCCGTTTGATGCCCCTTCAGGACGTCCTTCAAATGGATCCTATGCAAATCCCAGCAAGATGCGCCCATGATATTCGCGGCGTTCAGGTAGATCTACCGCGCAGCATGTCGGTTGGGGTGGTAATTTGGCAGTACTTTGTTTTACGGATCATCCCAGATTTGATAAAATGACTGCAATATCGGCGGCGGATCCAGATAGTTCCCGTCATGTCGTCTAAATATGTATGGTCGCTAAGATAACAGATGTAGTAATAGACAGGACAGGATCGCGAAATCTTGTGTGTGTGATATAATTAAATGTTCATTGTCGGATGATAGCCATCTTTGCGAGGACTTTGGACTCGGAGCCTGATGTAAGTGATGCGGGTGACACACATTTGTAGCCCGTTGTCATACCCTGGATCCACCTGCGTACGTATACTACTTACAACCTTACATCACGGCGTAACTGGAGCACTACATACAGCAACGTCAGAGTTCATCACACAAGTATCCAACTCGCACGATCTCCGCTGAGCGGCGGTCTGGGACCGCGCTGATTAATCGCCTTGGAGATGTAGAGTGACAGATAGTATACCAGTAGCGAGGCAGGGAATCCGAAACAGATGTTGCGAGCGAGGGCTGTAAATAAACTTGCAAGTGTGCGAAGCCGGTGAAATTCACCGACAGGTACGGTGAGTTCCTGAAGCGGTGCAGGAAGGGATCGCGTGGCCATTCTGGGATAAGGTGACTTCTCATCTGAACGGTTCTGTCAAATCCATTTTGTGATTAGAACCTTCCCGTGGGCTAATGCTAATCTTATTATGGAACAGTAGCATGAGGCGACGTGGGTAAAGTGCGAGATAGCCCTGAAGCCGTTCGCCAGCATCAAACGCTGTCGATTGATACGTAAGGCTCTGGACGGACCGGGATCAAATTCTGTAAAGGACGGTTGACGGAGATGGTAATATGCTTGCAGGGCCTGCTACTACTCCCGCTGTCAGCGTCCAACTTGGCCGCAATCGAACTGGTTTTGATCCAACCCGCCTTCTTCAAATGAGAACACTTGTATCTGGCTTTCCCGGTTTGATATAAATCCCCCCAGCTAACCTTCGTCCGCCCTTCGCACACTTCACCCACTATACTATGTCCCAGTTCCATCTGCGTCCTGTCGCGGATAACTCGCTCTCCTCCTCGCCCACTGCCTCAACCTCCTCCTCAGATCGTCCTTCATCCCACAAGACCTCCCCCGTCTCTTCTTCCTCCTCCTCCTCCTCCCACCATTCGAGTACCAGGCCTCGCAGGCCCTTATCACCCAGTTCCATAAGAGGCAAGTGTGGTGACGCAACTTCCATTTCTCTGACTTAATTAAATACCAGACCTTGACTTGTCCCGTACATCTGATATAGCACAGCGAAAATATCCTGCGCCTCCTACAGGACACGAACTGATGGCAATGTTTCCTCCTGCACCCCCTGAAACTCCTCTTGAAACGAGAGGCGGTCCCACTAGCGGGTTTTTTCAGCGTCAGGAACGTGCGTTCTTCGCTCAAGCTGGCAAGGAGATATTCCGCGTTCGAGTTGAAATCGATATGGCTCCACATGCTCCCGAGATGGAAGGAGCCCACGTAAAAACACGCCCACGGGACGTCAATGCACCCCACGCTTGGCCACCTCCATTGCCGGCACATCCACCGCCCAATGGGTCACTCTCACACCATTCATCCGCCCACGCGGCAAGTTCTCCTGTAGCTCTCGCTAATCCTAACGGGAGACCAAACCAACGCAGTGGGGTGTCTATTACGCCGGGGTACCCAGTAAATACACATTCGCCAACCTTGCATCATCCACCTAATCTCCATTCATCTCCCGCTGGTATGACATTACGTACCCCTACACAGGAAGCAATTCCTGCGGCGTCGCAGCGCCCCAAAACGGAGTTTCCACCCGAAGAATTTGACCCAGACGAAGCTTGGAGAAGACCGATTCCGTATGCAGAACGTCGGCGTGCTGGAAAACATACAAAAAGGGTAATAGTCAGATCATAGCTGGTATGAGACGGTTACCGTAACGAAGCTTTTTGTCATTCAATGAGCACAGCTCAATCCCATTGCATTATATGATTGACATGGTGTACGATACTCGCCTACTACATCTTGACATTAATCGCTATGTGTCGTACTATTTAATGATAAGCGCGTAATACTGTCTGACAGAGACGTTCCGTTACCCCGCCCAAAAGCGAATATGAGTGGAGGAGCGCATGCCGATATCCGAATGAATAAACGATCAGGTGCAGCAGTGCCGTGCAGTGATCATGATCGATGCTGGTTACTCTTGGTAGGTTCAATCACCCGGCAACCACCGGTTCAGCAAGAAAGAATCTTCGGGTCTCCCTTCCGTACGTCGGTGCCTGCCTCGTTGCAGAACAATAATAGGCCAAGGTACTACTTCAAGAGCATGTGAGTTGGATACCCTCATTAATGCATATCATGCTCATAACCTTCTCTTCCATTCCATGATCGGTATGCTGCGTTAATACGGAGCCTGCAGTCAATCCTATCCCAGGCTGTCTATGTAGCCCCGGCAGAGAATGACTGACCTTTTAATGGCGCTATCCAAAGTAATGCATCTGTCTTCGAATCTTCCCCGATCAGTTGTAACTTCTTCAGTTGGCAGCAGCAGAGCGCCTGACGTCAAGTCCCTTATCAATCCGTGGCATTTACTTTCGCCAAATGGTAAATGGATCCTCCAGAATCGAGCAGCCGAGTGGCACGGCTTGGCATGGTGGTGCTCATATGCAAACTGTTGTTTGTGTCCATGCGACATGTGGTTGGGAGCTCCATAAAGTCACTGTAGCAGACAAAAAGGACCCAATGGCAAGCATTCGATTATAAAGTGCCAACGTCGCGGGATGACGGTGATGGGCAGCAGTCGAGTCTGCTTCCTTCCGCTTGCCCGACCTGACATACTTCTCTGTCCGGCATTCGCGCCGAAGCCACATGTATAATAACCGGGAGTAACGACAAAGTATGAGTCTACAAGCTTCAATTCTGTCTCCAATGGTGATAAGAGGGCGTGTAGGCCTTGTGGCTGCTTCTATGTGGTCCAACGTTCATTTCCGGAACGTCCACATGCGACTCCACAGCAGTGGTGTGCTCATCCCCGAGTCGCTGACGCTCGGAAAGCAAGCAAACCAACGTCGCCCGGCTGTCAACTGATTTGCGAATGCCCCTTCTTTGACATGGTGCTTATACAGAGCCGTCGATGCCTATCAAATTGGTGGCTGCGATATGTACGCATAGCAGGCTTACGGCTGTAACGTCATCCAATGACTCGATTATCGTACCGCTCCGATGATGTGTTTTTCGGGTGCGCTGGAAAGAGCAGATAATGTAGATAGATCAGATCGAGAACTAGACCTATTAGAGCGGCATTGTGGTAGCGTGAACCCTGAAGGCCTTACGGAGCTTCCCAATGCACGCCAATCAATGGAAAAATTGACAGCTTCAATGACATGTCACGTCAAACTGAGGAACATCATGTGCACGACCAGAGCGGATAATATGAAAATCCTCACGACTACAGCAAGGCACGAGTCGCGTTGATATTGGGAAAAGCTCATTGTCCACACACACTCTCCTGTGTCATGGGAAAACAACCAAATGCGTCATGATCCGTATCATCTGGCTGATCAGTGAGAGACCTGGACTATATGTGCCAAATCCCGATCCGATGCGTGCGCAGGGACATGTTTTGCAGTGTCGAGAACCACCGTCGTTGGCGGTCGATATATATTACACATAGGAGGCGGCTGATCGTATCGCCTTGCCTGTCTTGTGCTGAGCCACGTGAGCGGGACACAATATCGGTGCTTACCTCATACAATAGTAACGTAAGCGAGGCTCTCTGCTCATGGCCGGCGATCGAAGGACAGAGGATAACATTGTCGAGTTCTGCTCAGTAACAGCAGCGTCGTGAGTCATCCAGGCTCGTATCCACGTTGATCGTGGCAGATCGACGCTAGAAATTTAGGTCCAAAGTCGCAAGGAGGTACTTAGACAAACACAAAAGACTGGATGCTGCCATCGACGCATACTACGCCGAAACAAACAAGGACAGGCCTCAGGTGTCTACGAGCAAGCTGAGTGCCCTCTTCGAGACCTACAAGGGTCGGTATTTCCCTCACATCCGACGGACACGAAGGACTTATTCGGTCTGCTTTGTATTCCGAGATAGATCCCGACGGTAGCGATATCACTATCGACGGTACTATCAAATTATGCGAAGATTTGAAGGTGGACCCGGAAGATGTCGTACTCCTCGCTATCGCGTACGAGCTGAAATCGCCAGGAATCGGCATGTGGACGAAGCAGGGTTGGGTTCAGGGCTGGAAAAACATCGGGTATACGCATAAGTGTTTGAATTAGTACGTCAGTCGCTCACCATTTTACCGGCTATCAGTTGCGACACGATCGAAGGAATGCAATCTGCGTTGGACCGTTTGAGAGGAAAGCTAGTATCTGAACCGAGATACTTTGAAAAAGTGTATAATTATACATTTGACTTTGCTAGGACAGAAGGGCAGCGGAGTCTCGGTGAGTCCGAACGGTATAGTATGCACTCTTACGGAAGTTTATAACGGCAATTTGTGGACTTTAAGCGTTGGACACGGCACAAGCATTTTGGAGTTTATTACTGTCACACGGATCGAAGGGTGGTGCATTGACGACGAAAAGTGATGGTGATGACGACGTTGAGATGACAGGTGAGGGAGAATGGGAAGAAAGATATACCCAATGGTGGTTCGAGTTTCTCGTGGAAAAACGTGTGAGAGGCGTCAGCAAGGATGTATGGGTTATGGTTCGTCCTCGGCATTTTTACAAATCCTTCAGCTTCTGAACTATACCTCTAGTTGTTAGAATTTATTCGCACTATCGATTCACAATTTTCGAACTATGATGCAGAAGGTAAACATTCCTATCTAATCTTTGACCGAGGCGAACAAAAAAGGTTGAAACAATTCTCTTTTCTTGCAGGTGCATGGCCGTCTACCATTGACGATTTCGTGGAATACGCAAGGAAGCGGCTAGAAGCATAGTAATAACACCACCTGGTTTGTACACAATATCTGTTGTATAGTCTTGATTACCGAGGGCTCTGCGAATTCGCCGCTTCCCTGTGGAGACTTGTGAACTATTTTAGACCGGCGGTCGCGTCAAGATTCCTGCCGCACGCGGGGCGGGTTAGCCTTGATCCAATATCAGCGTTAAGTTTTGGAACTTGTCGTACGCTTCCGATCCATCTACTCAGCTCCGGCACATGATATAATACCAACAACTTTATCGGCGATCGTGCGCCGTAAATTCAGCATTGTTAACTGTTAGCCATCCAATGTATAATCCAGAGTAAGCATTCTCAGACGGCTGACCATTTTGGGCGCTAGCGCAGGGGTCAGTTCGAATTCGTTAGTCCAGTTTGGGACATGGGATGCATGTGGGCCAAGGACTCGTACCTGACAGGTTAACGAACGGGGGTTCGGCTCTGAATAGCCTGACACGTCGAGGTATCGTTAATGGAAGGGGTAGAACAGAAAGGATCGTATCCAGGGTCTGACATTGACATCCCTCTTTCGAGCGCTCTATCTCCGTAAGCGACTGATTCATCGACTACATATTCATCTGACCGGTAGAAGTTCCCCGTTCGAGGTGGCAATCTGTTAATTAAGAACACCAAGAAAAAGAGTCTAACCTCTGATGGTAATCTATCCAAGAAAAGGAAGAAACTTCGCATTCCCCACAGACATTCTTTGATCCCCTGTATCTACAACTAGATTGCATACAATCAGAACATTCATAAAAGTTGTGTGGGTAGCTAGAGCGGGGCGGGGCCCTAAATTGGTATTGCGCGAGGTGCGTCTGAGAGCGTGCCAGTTAGTCGGTTATTTTCTCTTTGCCCTATAGGGTCTGTTAGCACAAGGCCGCTGTTTCTTGGCTATCACTGCTTTGTACCCATGACCAACAGTGCGTATATAGTATTGGGATCCTGATGCAAAGAATTAATAGCCCTGAAGTTTCTGCAGTAGTCCACATGGGTACCCGCAAAGGAACTTGTGTTCAACTAGTCAGGAGGTCTGCTGCGCCGACTTGTTCAAAAGGGTAAAATAAATTGTGTCCTCACTAGCGCGGGTTTTATGCGGCATAATTGCGTTTAGGAAATTGCAAAGGACAGTGGTGTATTCTCATGATTTACAGTGAGGGATACAGTTCTAGTATTGGATGTCCTGTTAGTAATGTAGAGCCAAGGACTTACTTCATTCGCTTCGTGGTGGTCTTGTTACCACATTAGTTTTTCCATAAGCGTTACCAACACAGACGTGAGGTGCAGTAAGACAAGTTTGACAGAGTTACGGCGTGCGACGCTCCCAATCAGTTGTATTGCGGCTTCTTCAGACTGTACGTGGGATACCGCTGAGGTATCTATGGAACTAAGAAGCGATTGGGTTTAAGCATATTATTCGTGTGGGAAGGTAGGACCCGTTACCACCGTGTGCTTTAACCATGGGGCCTAGGAGTCGAGGAATATAGGCATCCAAAGGCGCTTATTTCTGTAATAGAAGCTGCGAGCCAGGCGGCAGCGGGTCAGGTGAAATGAGTGAAAACATGTGGGGAAATGTCAGTGCAGTTTAGCATTCCCACAAGTGACTACTTGGCTTGAGAAACCAAGCGATAGACCTATATAGAGTCCACCCCAATTAGCCCCTGATGGTCTTGCAATTCAGTTATAGCATGCACCCTTAACTTAATGCAAATCAGTAGACCATATGTCCTTGCCGTTTTCGTCAAGTCTTCTTCTTCAGTGAGAGACACTCAGAATGCAGGACTGTAACGTACGTTGCTTACTTCGCGTATTATATTATTAGTACTCACGGTCCGGTATTCTGATAATGTGTTATGTTATGCCATACGTCAAGGTGGACCGTGCATTGCGTCTGGAACAAAGATTGGCCAGATCCGCCGTCTTTGGGGGCCCAACGTTATGTAACAGGGCCGCCCACTTTAGTTTGCCCCACCTGATGATGCAAGTGACTAGTTGGGCACCTGCGTTTTGCGTGTTTCATTGTTCCGTCCGCCAGCGGCACACTTGACATGACGTGTTGTGTAATGAACTGTCAGACTTTTCCAAGAGTAGGCAAGTTTTCAATCGTCTTGCGTTGATTCTGACCTGAAATGAGCGTTTGTTCATGCATACAGCGCGCGACCCTAAAATGAGTTGCTCCAGACTTTATGCTTGAATTCTGTGTATTTGGACTGGGCGATAGGACGCCGCCGTAACGCTCCATTAGTCCTCCTTGGCTGGAGTAACGGAGCTGATTTTTATAGTCTGTGGGCGCCACACGGAGACGGCCGACCAACACCACTCTTGGTTTGTTCAGTTCTTGCTAGATAGCTAAATCCGATTCTGGCACCGGGTATATATTTCAAGAAACGCTTACTGATTTTTAAAATACATGCAATATTCTATAAGTCGACGATGATAAAGCAGCAGTTACGTTAAAGGTGTCGTTTGGTCCAGGCTGACGTAGGAAAGTCCAGCCTGAAGTTGTTATCCGAAGTCATGTGAGGCGGGGTGCCGAGCTTCGCTGCCGACGGGCGGAGCAAAGAATGGCAAATATATAAAGCCCCAATGGACACTGGACAGGCGTGGCATCGTCGTCTCTGCTGTCGCAGTTGTCAGAACTTGAACCCGAAGGCCTGAACTTGGAAGCTTGAAAGAGAACTATGTCTCCTTCTATTACTGGTGTGTCCAACGGCAGCGCAGCGCATGCCAACAATCAAGCTGCGGTCACGAGGACCAAAGCCTTGACCACGCCTCTGCATGTGTCATCAGAAGATGTGATTCGAATGGAGAATGAGTATGGGGCTCATAAGTGAGTGCTCCTTCCTGCTGTTACGGAGGGCCCTTGTCAATGACGACCGCCCAATCACCCTTGTCTGCCTAGTGTTATCTGCCGGTCGACCAGTGGTCCTGGGAGGACACAGTAGCAGCGAGTCGGGAATGTCAGTCATGGTTGAAAGAAGCATTAATCGTTGTCCGCTTTCGTTTTCGTCTATTATACAAGGTACTAACCCTTGCGTGGTTTTGGCTATTAGTTACCATCCACTTCCTGCCGTATTTGAGTCTGCGAAAGGAGCAAAGTAAGTCGGGCGAGCAATTTTCGCTATCATTCATTGATCGGAAACTTTTCAGAGTATGGGATCCTGAAGGCAAAGAATACATCGATATGCTCTCGGCATATTCGTAAGCCCATAATCCTCAATCTGTTTCAATTCTCATGTGAATTTCCGTTGGATCTAGAGCTGTGAACCAGGTAATTGTTATTTATGCTTATTCAATCGTAGGCCATATCTGATGGCAAAACAGGGACACTGTCACCCGCGCATTGTAGCCACTCTAGTGGAACAATCGCAAAAATTAACCTTGTCTTCTCGAGCATTTTACAATAGCGTCTTCGGGCGCTATGCGGAATATGTGACCAGGATGTTTGGTTATGATATGGTGCTACCTGTGAATACAGGTGTAGAGGCTGTTGAGACAGGCATTAAGCTGGCAAGGAAGTGGGCATATATGCGCAAAGGTGTTCCACGTGGACAAGCCATTGTTTTTAGCGTATCAGGGAATTTCCATGGGAGGTCACTGGGGGTTATCAGCATGAGCACCGATCCGGAGTGCCGAAGCGAATTCGGGCCATTTTTAGAAGGTGTTGGGCCAACATACATTGACGGTGGAAAGGTGAAGACCATCCGATTTGGCGTCATCGACGACTTGAAGAGAGCACTGGAGCTATATGGGGATCGCACAGCGGCATTCCTTGTTGAGCCTATTCAAGGTGAAGCAGGGTGCGTTGATCCAGGTTTGATGGCATTATTTGAAAGTTAACAGTTCCCCCTTCTCAGTGTTGTGGTGCCCGAGGATGGTTATTTGACTCAAGTTCATGAGCTTTGCAAAGAACACAATGTTCTACTGATTTGCGATGAGATACAAACGGTATTAGTGGAAATTTGTTTTCGACTTGGTCCTGACGAGTATTGTAGGGACTTGGCCGTACCGGAAAGATGCTTGCCTGTGAATGGGATAATGTTCGACCGGATGTCATTCTGCTAGGGAAAGCATTATCGGGTGGAGGTCCGTTAGATTCCGCTTATCTAAAAAATAGTGCTGACCATATGTCTAGTGTACCCCGTTTCTGCTGTTCTGGCAGACAAAGATATAATGCTTTGCATTCGTCCAGGAGAACATGGAAGTACGTACGGAGGGTGAGTGGTCGAGTGGCTTGTCTATTAGCAGACTGATGCCGAGTTGATTATTAGGAATCCTTTGGGATGCGCGGTTGCTGTGACGGCCCTTCAAGTCCTTGTAGATGAAGAATTGGTTGAACGAGCGAGAAGGCTTGGCGAGGTCTTCCGTGCAGGAATACGGGGGTTCAATTCTCCACTGGTGGCTACTGTTCGTGGAAAGGGGCTATTCAACGCTGTTGTTATCGATGAGTCCAAGAGTACTAAGCGAAGAACGGCGTGGCAGCTATGCCTGTTGCTGAAGAGCCGTGGCGTGCTGGCGAAGCCGACTCATGTTAACACGTAAGACATAATATCACATGGTTCACAAAGGAATATCCCTCACCCGTTCGCAGAATCCGGTTCTCCCCGCCCCTTGTAATTACGGAAGTAGATTTGCTGAAGGCGATTAAGATCATCGGGGAGTGTCTAAAGGACCTTGACAAGGTTTGTAGACTTGGCTATCAAGCGACTTCTGCTGAACGACGTTTCACAGCTTGAGACTATTCCTGGCGACCAGTAATCAACTTTGTGCAACTACTGTACAACCGCTGTTTCATTCTATGTACATCCTAACATGTAATTCATAACATGAATCTGATGTGGGTATACTTGTTAGACAGTTCGTAAGGTCAAACCATCAAATTACGCGTCTCAGCTACTTTTCCCCCACCATTAGCAACGCCATGCCCCGTAGAAAGTCTATGTGTGGAGTGAATAAAAAGGGTTCGTAGTCCTCAATGTCACGAAAGCTAGGTCCTGAGCAACATTGGTAGTAGCAGCGTTAGCTCTTAAATAAAAATGTCGTTCATCCCACCCAAAAAGATTCAAGCAAATGAAGCCACGTTCCTACGATGGAGGCACAATGCATATTTGCACTTATTTACCAACATGATCGGAGTCGGAGTTGGACAAATAAATAGGTACGTTTTCTATAATTAGATAAGCCTGGATTGTTCAACGGCGGGTTCTCTTCCAAGTTATCGTGCCGTCTCAACACGAGCACGATCTTTTCCTGTTCTCTTTCTTCAAGGGGACTGATAGACTATGGCGAGTGCGAGCTCGTTACGGCAACGTAAATCCACTACGAAAGAATCGCTATCAATAGATGTGGACGCTAACGATTCTGGAGCCCGGTCACCCACGGCTGCCACTCAAGATGAGGTCGTATGGGGAAAAACCCCCGGAGGTGAAGGTGAGATACAGTATAATAACAGAACCGGAGTCACTGGTGTATTAATCGATAATTTTAGTGTTTCGTGTTCCAACGACCCACGACGTGTTAACGACTTTATTTCATCCCGGATATCCAAAGAGCCACCTGGATTTGTTAAATCTTGGTTCCCTTGCTCTTCAAGTTATTCTGTTTCTTCTTTTACCTCGCCAGTCTTCACGGTTGTTTTTCCTTCTTTACTTCGCCTTTTGGCGTGCCGCGTATGATGCTGGGTTAGGCTATGTTCTTACCAAGCAAAGCAAAAAGAGATGGGTCGTAAAAGAGATTCAACGGCTAGGATGGCTCGATGAGAAGCGTTGTCCTCGCATTCGCAGCTGGATACGGGACCAACTTGCTGGCAAGATGGGGAAAGACTATTCATTTGATGTATGCGCATATAATTCAGTTTTAACTGCTGATGCTAATCCTATCGACTTAGGACCTCCCGCTAGAGTATAATACATGGCTACTGTTCCGCCAGGTTGTCGACCTTATCTTGGTGAAGTTAGTCACGTTTGGTTAGCCATTATGCCGCGCTAACGCGGATATTAGCGATTTCTTGTCATATTGTCTGTTTGCGTTTTCGTGCTTTAGGATACCCACCGAGCTATCTGTTGGGGTGCATATAATGAGGTTAGTTGTTCAATTTAAGCTATCTGGCAGCGTTAACTGTGATAACCAGATGGTTAGGCGGTATTGCGCTTATCGGATTTAATCTCTGGGTGAAGACAGAAGCCCATAACGTCGTGAAGGACTACGGGTGGTATTGGGGAGACGTTTTCTTCCAGCGCGGCAACCTTGTATTTGATGGTGTCTTTGAGCTTGCACCTCATCCCATGTATTCAGTTGGTAGGTCCATCCTCTTTCTCATTTTCCTGTGTTAAACAGTTACAGGTTACGCTGGTTACTATGGCCTATCATTAA
This sequence comes from Amanita polypyramis BW_CC, assembly GCA_001691755.2. NCBI lineage: Eukaryota > Fungi > Basidiomycota > Agaricomycetes > Agaricales > Amanitaceae > Amanita > Amanita polypyramis. The sequence goes on along the minus strand of JNHY02000057.1, from coordinate 15,892 downwards.
TCTCTGGGAGCTATGCGGTCTTGTTCGCGAGCTTAGCTGCGCATGCCGCACAATTCGCCTTCCTTGTTTTCTTTGAGAACCCTCGTGAGTGTTTTTTGGGCGTACTAAATTTTTACTAGCTGACGTATACACGAACAGATATCGAGCGTATGTATGGCCAGCGCAAACTTATCGCTAAGCGCACTCCGGTTGTCAGTCCTAGAACAAATACAACCCCAGGCGAAAAGATTGATTCCACTTTCAAGACTAGCGTAAATGACCTACCAGTCCCACCTATGACCGATGGGGAAACTGCCACCGATACTGAACTGGAAACTGAGACAGAAGAAGCAGAAACACCTACAGTGATGCGACCAGAGAGTCGTTGTTCAGTAAACGGTAGTAGTTTGTCTAGAGTCAGGCGGAGCTCTGGTCCCCGGAGAAAGACTATCTCGCAGCATGACTTGTACAACAAGTATTTCCGTCGAGACACTGTTATTCTCAAAAATATTGACTTGTTAAGGTCAGTAACTAAGGTTGCTTTAGAAATGTATCACTCAGCTTTTTCATGTTCAGATCCAACGATGTCATGCTCGTTTTAGTTATCGTATATGGCTTGGCAATCTCGTTGACACCTCGTTTGTCTGAGAGGGCATCTCTTGTTGCACATTTCCTTCATACGTTTATCTGGTTGATGGTATATTACGTTGGGCTTGGGCTACTGTTAAAGGCACAGAGCGGGAGCAAATTCCTTGTCCGCCATTTTGTTAAGCATTACCATTACTCTCAGAATGAATGCAAAGGGGCTATTATCGAAGCCTTCAATAACTGGAAGGTCATTTATAACCTCACACTTTGCATGACCTATGGTTTGTGTTCAGATGTCTTTATTTGATTCCCTGCTTAACTCATTCATTTAGTATCGTGTCTTGGTCTTGTTAGCAAGACGTATCTGTATCCAAGCGATTGGAAAGTAGGAAACGAGCTTCTTCGGCACACGTTGGGAGTGGTAAGTCACTTTTCAACCCAAACACTGCGACTGGAACATTCCTTGCAGCTTTTAATCAGTCTACATATTTGGGCGACGATGGAATCATTCGAAGTTCTTGGCGTTTTTGGTAATTCAGCTGGTTAATGAAACACTATTTTATTCACCTCTTTACGATTGTAGGATGGTTCTTTGGTGACTTCTTCATGGAAGACTTCCCAGCAAATTTGGAATACACCGGAATTTACCGGTAAAGAACCGTTATTGGTTCGAGATCTATTTGCTGAACTCTCTTCTTCGCAGGTATCTCAACAATCCAGAGGCTATGGGCGGCGCAGCCTGGTTCGGTCTTGCCCTTATCAGCGGGAGCAAGCTCGTACTTTCTTTAGCCGTTATACGACACCTCTCGAATTGGTGGTTCCTAAGCTACGTAGAGAAGTAGGTGCTGTTCTGTTCGAATACGAGTTCTCCGAGGCTTACAAGCTCCTTGAAGTCCGCATATGAGCAAGCTCTACGGCGACTCACTACGTAAGGATGCCGGTTTTGTGAAGGTCATTAAAAGTGTTGCCAGCAAGAATGCGCGAATTATCGAATCCCGCGCGGACAAGCATGCTCCCGAGCTCAAAAGAGTTGTCAAAGAAGTTAAAGGCACGTTTGAGAAGGTTTACGAAGAGACCGCGGATGTCGTCGAAGAATTTATCGCTAGATGTACAGGGAGATTCCATCTTGCGAAGTGCACACAAAGAGCTAACTCCTTTCCAGCTCGCCCGAAGATATCGGAAGTCATGCAGGACACCAAAGTGCTCTTGCAGCAATCTCGGGAGAAATTGGTTATTACGTGTGTAATCTATCCTTATTTTCACAATGCTCTCGGTATCCTAATCGTAGCTTCTAGTCGCATTGCGAATGACTTGTCTTCTTATGACACTTCCAAGTATAAGGTGACGGTTATGCCAAACAGCACTACCAGTACTCTTCATTCCCACCTCGGAGAACCAATTTCTATAAGCTGGCAAGCGCCTCAKAAACACTCTCGCAAAGATTGGATAGGCTTATATAGAGTTCGTCACCCTTTAATTACCACTTTGGCACTGAGGCCAATTATCAATACTAGGTCGGAGCAAATAAATCCATAATGGTCACTAAAGTTTCATCTCTCGGCATGTGGCTTCCTGTGCACGACGAGGAGTGGGACGGAGATATCCCGTTAGGGCTGGACAGACCAAGTGGAGCCCTCGAAGATCCGAAAAGCGGGGTTCTTACATTTAAGGGTGACACGCTACCCTGGCTGGTTGGCCAATACGAGGCAGGCTTTTCACTGATTGCACTTTGACAGTCTAATCACAGTTATCACTTGAAGGTCCGTTACCACCACGACGGCAAATACAACGTGTTAAGTTCGGATGGACCAATTGAAATTTATGGTATGTTCTTGAAGTGGATGATATACAGAACGGATTGTTAACGGACGTCCAGTTGACAAACCTAACGTAATCGACTTTACGACTGTCCGGAATGCTCTAATGCGCGTCGTACCGTTATGCCTGGATTTTGACCTCTCTTTGATCCCCGTTGTTTGCAAATCGGAGGGAATTTCGTCTACAGAGGGCGATGACCCTGAGACTGAGGACCGCGATCCCGATGACTTTGCTTTTTGGACGGAGCGACAAGCGAAGCGTATCTGCATTGCAATCAAGCAAATTTTCGACGTTGAATATGCTCCCGAGGTAGTGGTAGCGGATGCGAACCTGACAGCTTTAGCAAATCGCATACTTGTGTCGAAGGAGATTTTGATGGTTTAAGTCCTAAAGACGTGTCGAGATCCGAGGTCACCTACGCTACTACATTTCTCCTTCATTAGCTAGTATCAGGCTTGTGACGCATTCAATAATATATGTCACACACTAATTAGCTGTCAATCGATGTCCTTTTCGAAACACGAGCGCTACATCTCGACAAGTGAAGCTGTACCTTGCGCCTCGGTTCAATGAACCTCCCTGCCGTACCACATTAATAATATCTTCGTTAGTCAAAAGATCCCGGTTGGCAATATCTTGCACAATCCCCATGGAGAGGCTGACCAGACCACCGGGTAAGAGTTCATCCCGCTCTATCTCTTCAACCCTTAAATAACCAAGTATCAAGTCAATGCTCTAAGAATTGTTAGCTTGTACACTCACCCATGTAAACGAGAGCTATACATCTCGTCTGTAGTTATGATCAGACTGCGTCTCTCTAAAAGAACTGACATGACTGGAGAGGGTTTAACGGTCCGACCTCTCCCGTATGACCCTTCGTTACCCGTCGAACCTGACTCCTCTGCGTACTGATAGTAATGGAAAACCGTATGAGATCCCAGAGATATGGTGGCAACGACGGGATGATAGATTGGCCCATCCTCATGGGGCTGCAGCTGACAATGAGTGACCGGTAATTAATACCCTTGTGTGATGTCACCCGCACCATTATTCCTTGGCCTGGTAGATACTACAAAATGGATAGTAATAGATGCGGTGTCAGAGATGTAATGTTGATCATACCTCATTTAAAATGACATGGTTTGGCTCCTTGTGGGGGGACGATTCAAAAACATCAGTCACTTTCAAGCGGGATATAATGTTTGGACTGATACAAAATTAGCATACTGATAAAAATGAGTCAAGGTGCAACGATACAATATTTTCAGGAACGGTGGTAGTGATTGTCCGAAGAGGACACCATTCTGCAATATCTCACCGCCTTTTGGATACGGGTAAGTTGCGCCCATCGAGTTGGTGATAACACTTACCCCAAACTTGCAGGCTGCGAGAGGCTTAGTAAAAGGTCAAAGTTAGCAAGAGATCTGAACGGTTCGAACCGCCTATTGCCCAACTGTTTCCACTTCTGATGAGGCGTCTCCTTTATCTGGAACGCTCCGTTAACGGAGATATTCACGCAGTTCAGTTTCTTTTATACCATACCTTGCGAATGAGATACTCTTCCTCGTCGAGCTGCGGTTTTTTCGGCACCCGATACTTTGATTAGTCATATCACGCACCGACACAAAATTTGGTATGTACCGAACCGTATCGGAGCCAGGAATGCAAGAAGCATCCATCTTACGTATGGTCCGCTGTCCGGGTCAGCAGTTATACGGTATAAGGATCATTGATCAAAGCTAAAAGTTGCTAATCTTACAATCTTGACTTGTCAACCTGAAGGGCCCGGGTTGTGCATGTGTCTTTGCCGAAAAAACGGCGACTGATCCATACTTTTATTTGACGATGTTTTGCTACGGTGTTGCACCACACGCGTTCTTTCACGACCCTTGGAACTGATACGTACACTCCATGTCTAAACAGAAACCAACCTCGTGCAGCCTCCTGAGTTATACCATTTCGAAAATTCGAAATTGTGAATTCAGTCAAGCCGATCTTGTGGGTCAATTTAGCGAGGGTCATGTGCCCTTTCCAAATCGCTTAACTCCAGCATCAAAATTGAAGTTCGAAACATGGACTTTCGTTTCCCGAAAGTCCGGCCTTGTTTCAATTTACTCTCACTTTCATTATAGGGCGTTTCCGGTATCCAAGCGATTCCGATTGTTTGTATGTCGTAAATATAATTCATTCTGTAATGCCACTACTAATGTGAATTAGGAACACAGACAACACGTATGAGTACAAAGAACTATGTCCTATGCTAACGAGAACGAATCAGATGCGGATCACCTTTGAGACCCCTGCTGTGCGCTACTACGTCGCATGAATTTGCTGTTTGGTATGAGAGGATGAGTTGTTGGACTTACACAGGGACATAAGAACACGGAAATCCTCTCCGGTTGCAATTTGCACAGGAGGGACGTGCCCCATCACATTTGAGCTTACGCCCTACGCATCCGTTAGTCCGAATTTTACAGTTGTGAACTGTTACTTACCGCGGCAAAAAATGCAAGCCATAGGGGTCCGTCTAGGGGTTCGCGGTAGCTCAGCTTTAGAGTTATGTCCGGACCTGGAAGTGCTCTGGATTGAAACTACTGTGAGCAAAATTCTGTACGCAGAAAACAAAGCGAGTACCTCCTGCGCTGACGAAGAGGTGGATGGTTCTGGCATAAGGATGAAAGTCGCTGTTAGCTGAGGATTGCTTACACTTTCTGACGCGGTATATTAAGGTGTATATATATTACTGCGGTTATCTCTAGGGTCGGATGAATATCGATGATCTTGACCTTTACACCCCATTTTCCGGCACGCAACACTGTCACATCTTGGCGAACGCACTCCCTTATGCCCGCCATGATCGACGAAGAAACCGAAAGCCGGGTATGCACTTGGATCATTGGTTTCATGGGGGGTCGGAGTCCGAGGAATCCAGCAGTTGTAGCCTTCGGGCATGAGATTTCAGTGGCGGTTATGCCGACTCTTACAACACAATTGGGCTCAATTAACGATAGCTCTAGACTCAAGTTCCGTTGACGCAAAGGCATCGCAAATGTATGGTACATCGGACAAATTATTGCTCTCGTATACTGTCAGTTAGACATTAAAATGACTCATTGACACCAAGGGGTGTTTCGATGAAAGGGAAGCTTATTCACTGGTCCCAGGTCGCCGAATCCCACTTCCGCCATGATCCCCTTGCGCTGATTATGAGGATATTTGCTGGCTCCAATCGGGTCGAAAGTATCACCGTGAATTAATACTAAGGTGACAATCGTAGATACACGGCCCTAACGCTCAAAGGGTTACGAAAGCGACAATCAACGTTTAAGTTAGATTATTCCTCTCGGGCTTCATGGAGTCCAGCAACTTAAATTGTCGTATTTGGATAGGAATATGTTCTCCATCCTAAATTGACAGTACTACAATGATGGAATATGCTATTCAATTTTCATGCATGGGGCCTGAAATTCGGCTGTGGCCGATATGCTTCAAGATCTAACTCATGGAGTTCAATTACCGCACGCATGCAAACATTTCATAAGATGTCAATGGAGATGTACAACTGAGATAGCCGAATCCGGGATGACCCACCAGGGAAAAATCGCGGGCCATAAGAGGACAACCGCGCTACCAGTGCCAGCTTCGCGATTCGATTAGTGTGCAGAAATATGGGGATCTTTCAGGAGGGATCGAGATATTTGTGACGATACATTGAACAATATCAAGAACGCGAAAGCGGCGTGGTGGGTCCAGAGCCACGGGAGATGATCAAGCTAGAGTATTACTGTAAATATTAACTTCGAATACGAATACACTTGGTTTGGAAACACCACCTCCAATATTGTAGGGGGGCAGATGCCACGTTATACCCGTCTCATAATACATGAGCTCAGCATCCCCACCGCAGTTTCAGGGTAATGTGAATTCAATAAAATCAGTACGACTACCTCAGCAATAGAATAATAATAAGTCAACTCGAACGTAAGCTAACACTAGTCCCTCTTGACTATAGAGCTAAAGTGTGGGACATCAAAAATGGGCGTAGTTCACGACGCCGAGCTCAGGTATAACCCTGCTGGATGCTGCATTCCATTTGGGGACCACAGCATAATCTCCGCCGAAGAACTAGCAAAGTATTGGGGTGGTGAGGATGAGACCGTCCCCTCCGTCGATATCCTGAAAGAGAATACCCTCTGGGCACAGGATCGCCTGATCAGGATGCAACACGAGTGGCGAGGGAAATCAACATATCCCTGACACTTACAAAGCATTCGAAGAGTTGATGCATTCAGCCTTCGATCTATCGCTTACGTTTCCGGAGAGAAGGACGTCCTACGCTCTCACCGACCCCAGATTCATGCACTACTGATGAAACCTGAACACCAAGCGGGAAACTTGGAGAGGATAGGTAGCTTCCATCCTGACCGATATACTTCGGAAATTAAGCCTTTGGTTAGCGCTACACTGTCGAGTGGAGTGAGGAGTTTGTACAACTTAAAAGGAAAGAGACGACGATCCACAAAGTGGGCAACTAACGAGGCGTCAATAGTTTTATCCGGTAGGATACAATGCGGGGAGTGAATTCAGAACTGTTGTCAACTTTCGCTCCAAATTAATACTTTCCCAACGCTAGGAGCGACGTAAGAAACACTCACATAAGCCATTCATAAACTCCATGTTATATTGTATTCTTATGAATGGAGAATCCGTGATTCGGTACGAATTAGCGTCACCAGCGGCCTTCGAACTCCGCCCAGATTCGCCCCGGAAATGTTCCTGAGAGCTCCCAAATCACAAGGCGTTCGACTAGGAAAGCAAATTTGGAAGTGTGTGGGAGACGGTGAAATGCGCTTGAGTCGGAATTGTCACGGACTTTCTGAGAAAGAACATGAAAACTGCTGGTTTTTTACATCATAGAAGGCAGCCGCTGATAGTGGTGCAGGGGTCACGGCCTTTGTTCTTGTGCTAGATCCTGGCCATTGATATTCTTTGGTGGAGCATCGTCTAAATTTTGCACGGAAGCTTGCGTCCCGTAGTCGATCGTGGTAGAATAGATTGGTGTTTGTGAATGCGCTTGGGATTTAAGAGAGTGAAAGGCAGGCATGCTGGATAACGCCGGTATATCAAGGAGCTCGTGACCAAAGGTTTCTAAGGTTTCTGGGAGTTACGTGATACGTGTACCCCAGGTTAATTTCCACCAGACAATGGGCTAAGGGGTTGTGGAGTGGTTAAGGGGACAACCCGGGTTGTGCGCGCCGTGCGATGCATTGTCGAGATATTTGATCCTCAGATAGCAGAGATGCCAACCAGCCGCGACCTATGCCTGGTCGCAAGCAAGCAATTGATGGGCAATATCGGCTGATTCGCGAGCACCCGACGTCTAAATGTGAAGTTTATGCACTTCTGACGGCATTGTAGCGCACACCTTCCAGTGGCTGCAAAACAACATCGCCACGTTTTTTTTTACGCGAACGTTACAGTAAGGGATAATGGGCGGTCGTTTTACTTACTGCATGGAAGTATAATGAACCATCACAATAGATCCTTTGAACCATATGTCTGTTAGATCTTAATGATCATGGCAGCTGCACGAGGAGCTAAAAATATCTCCATCATGGGCAGTAAGCATGCAAGTGTACTAGTCCCTGACTCGTTATCAGTGAGTATTATCATAGAAAATGGTTGATACACTCACGTGGGGTTAGTTCACAAGGGTCTCGGTGATTGTTTACGACTCTACTACGGTTGTTCAAAAAATAGAATCGGGATAGCGACAAGACAAAGGAACATGATATTGATATCTCAAACGAACGCTAACACGCAAGGCCCGACACATTGGTGCCACGCTTTCAGCCACAATCACTGGAGAATGCCGCCCGCATGGGAAACCCAGGCAGGGAGATGCGTGGCGTTATTGGTTGTGATCGGCACAATGCATTCAAATGTCGCGCAACTGGATTTCCGTGAGACGCCCGAATTGCAGGTGACTGATCGAAGCGCAGGGAAGGCTAACTTTGTGTGATGGTTAATACGCATACTTCCGGGCAGCAGCGTGAAACCCTCTCGCCGTGACCGGTCTGCACGCAAATGTTCTTCGCCGAAAAGCTGAACGATGCACTTTAGACGAATGTCTGCTCAACACGACAACTTGTGGGCAAGCGAGCGCGGCGGGGAGCTGAGGGTTTCAAGCATTATCGTATTCTGCCGTCATGAGGTGGTGCATGGCTGCTGGATAGCGAGGCCAGAACAAAGGGTTTTGAAAAACTGCTCTTTGTGAAGTTTAGCAGAGATTCTAACACAAGGGGTTGTAATGTGACACGGTTCAACAAAGAAAAGATGCTAATTTGTATTGCGCTTGCGAAGGCCCAGGCCCAACGATCGCGTCTAGTACTACTTAGACAGTGTTGGAGCACTTTTCACACGTTTGCGCAGGGGAAGTCGCAATGTGAAGAGCAGAACGATAGCAACTACAGATAACGAAGTTTTTCAGAAAAAAAAAAACACAGATCAGAAGAAACAGAAATACGCACCATGGAAATTGCAAGTAAAACAGATTTCAGGGAGCTATGGGACAAACGAGAACACTGCCATGCATGCATTTGTTTCGTGTCGCCGACAGGAATACTCATTTCCACTCATGTGGCTTGTGCATGCCGGTGCGCAGTAGCAGTTCCAAGAAACCTGGGGACGATTTCAGGCATAACGGACCGACGGTTACACCAAGCGAGTCATGCTAAGTTACAGAGGTAATTGTAAGAAAATCGGAGTATTTACGTTGGAAGTCGGCGCGGCTGACAGGTCCCAGTGCCGGAGCAGCCGGGCCGACAAAAGCTGGTAATGTCCGAGTCTGTTAGCGCTCAGGTTCGTCCTTTCCTATGTTTTCCTCCCTGGTTTCCTTTATTCCAAACGCCCTGCGCGAGACCGCAAGGACTACCTCCTTTAGGCCAGACAACGAGGATGAGGTGCAAACGGAGGACGTGCAACAACCACCGCCGGAACCGGTGGAGCTGTCAAAGGAGCCCGCCTCGCGAAAGAGGGAAAAGGAACGCCGTGTCAACGAGGTATCGGCTTTAGATTATCTCTTGAGCGGCGACTGAACGCTGGCTGATGTAGGTTTTCGTGGTTGTCAGACCGCCGCCCTCGAAAACCAACCATCCGTTGAATTTACAAGTTCAACTCGTACCACCTCACTCACGGGCAGTCCTTCCCCGCCAATCTATTGATTCTGAGCATGGTACATCATCCTCTCTCCATCGATGGCCGTCAACGCGCTCTCAGGAATCTTCCACTACTTACGGTTCTACGTCTTCGTTCGCATCCACAGCTAGTGCGGCTAGCACATCAACATCTTCCTCACGTCGTGCCATTGTTCCATTGTACAACCTTCAAGCACACAACGTTCTTCCCAATATTATTGTCGATGCGGGTACTGATGCCAAGATTGCCAAGTTCCAGAAACGTGGGATAGAACTCATCGACCTCGCCCTTCTAGAACCAGTCGAGGTTTGGTCCGATCCTAATGCTGTAATTATACCTACAACTACCGTAATGGCCACCCTTACCGTCCCGATGGTCGGTCCAGGAGCGAGCACCTCTACTTTGGGCGGACTAAGTGTTGATGAGATGGGTTTCACCCATGTTTCCGCCCACACCGGATCAGTCCCCGAACGTGGTGCTCCTGCCTCTTCGGCATGGCCTGCTACAGCAGGTGCGACGAGTAGCAGACCTGTTATACCTGATGATCCCGCGTCTAACGCGGCGACATCTTCAAACATATCACTTTCGTCGGCTTCGCATGGGATGGATCAAACAAGTCATTCAATATATTTAGAGACTCCAGGAGTACAAGAAACGCCTCCAAATTCTGCTGCTCTTACTCCAAGCAGTAGTAGACGCAACATTTTTGGTAAAATGTTTAAAAAGGCTTCAAAAGATTCTTCAACCCCACCCGGAACGCCTTCCATACCATCATTAACCTCAACATTCGTGCCAAAAGGTGCGGGTCTCCGCCAATCGCCGTCAATACGTCCTGTAGACCCATCATCACAGCCGGTAACACCGCGACCAGGATCTGCTCAGCTTCTAGATCAAGGATTCTTGAATGAATCATACGATCAGAACGGTACTCCGACACAGATGCAGGATATGCTGACGCCAACGCCACAACAACATCCGCAGATGTCGCCGAAGGATTCAAGACCGGCTTCAAGAAGTAGTAAGCGAGCTAGTGGAGTTCGGGGCTCTTGGTTAATCGGATCATCGAATTCGCCATTAGTATCATCACCGCTGGCTGCCGCATTCTCATCGCTGGGTGCAAAACGGCGTTCCCAAATCGGTTCTGGACAAATAGTGGAATCATCTCCGGCTATCAATTTAGCTAGGGTGAATGAAGAAACTCCGCAGACCGCAAGTTTGAACTCTGCACAGACGCTTAGCAGCGTTTCTCAAACGCAGCCGCAGCCACAGCCACAGCCACAATTGTCTTCGGCCGTGCTGGGCGTTCAGCCAACGCTAGTCGTGATTCCTACTTCCTTTGGCAATGCAGGCCGTAGCTATCGTGATCGTAGGCTGAAATATCCTAACGATGAAAAGAGAGGAAGTACTGAAAGACAGGATGACCCTAGTGAATCCGGGGTGAAGCCTGCTAAAGTAAAGGAAAAGCAGGGAAAACCTTTTCGTCGGCTCTATATGTATGCATGGTTGGCCAGAAAGTGGATGAAGCGTCGTCCGCCACCACCTGTTTCACCGACGGGCTATGGACAAGATCAACACAAGGGCTTCGGTCTTGGCCTGCATTTTAGTGGGCCTGGTACGGGGCTTAATGTTCATATCCACAAGGATCGAGAACCTGGGGTGGAGGAAATTGTAGAGGTTCGATTTGAATGGAGACGAGCACCAATAGGTATAAGTTCCAAGAAGAAGCCGGATGTTGGCGAAAGTAATGAGGCTGTGGAATCCAGTATAGAAGCAGATGACCGGGGGCGACCAAGCCAGCGAAGTAGGGAAAGGAGAAATAGGAATAGTGGTAATCGACGAAAGGAGGGCGAAGATAGAGTAATGAGGAAAGACGGCGGTTTTCACAATGAGAACGATGGGAGAGGCAGGAAGCCGTCGGCGTCCTCCATCTCTTCTGCCAGAGCTGCGGTGAAACGATGGAGCTTAGCGTCATATCAGAGCCAGAGCACCACTGGCGCAAGCGAGGAGGCAGACGGTCAGGCTGATACTGAGGATGAAAGTGATCCGGAAGATTCAGAAACTCCGTGGATTTGTACGCTCAAGGTTCGACGGACGAGAGAAGCAGAAATAAGTCTCATCCCTTCCAATACATCGTCGGGAGATGAAAAGGGACGTAATAAAAGGAGTAGCAGTTATGTTGGTGATGGGAGAAAGGCGAAGAGCCAGGAACCGCAGAGCACTCAACAAGAAGTTCTGAGGATCAAGGTAGGAACGCTATCGCCTACACCACACCATCCAAAGGTGGTAGCTATGCTCAAAGTGCCTTATCCTTTACCGGATGTTCAAGTAGAGAGGCTAGGGGTTCTGAAGCGGCGCGGATTGGGTGCGTTTTTGATCTCGCCAAGTCTACGGCTATTCTCACATTAGGCCGTTTTCGTATTCCATCTTTGTAGTGTCATCTACGCAGCAAGGGACCGATCCTGAGAATGAGAGCTATTATGGGCTAACGCTGACGGCAGAGGAGATCAAGGATATCGTGTGCAGCACAAGTTTGTGGCTCGTTGTGCGAGAAAGTATTGGAGGGGTTGGAAAGGTGCAGCGGAAAGGCGATGGATGGATGATTAGGTCGTAAGGACTGATATGGTGTGTCATTCATCTACCGTCTTGCGCATTTTCTTGTAGGATATACTCAACTTATCTTACGCCTTCACTTGATTCAGACTTCACTAGTTGGCATCTATTAGACTACAGAGCATAATCGTTATTCATTTATATGCACATTATGTACCGTGGATCATTCATTTATAGAGAACCTGGTCATCTAAATATCGGAAAAAGGGTCGAAATACATATAAGCCTATAAGCGCCCCTAGGACAAACACGGTCACGTGCGAGAGAAGAATAAACGGCGGCGCAGTTCTCACTTTCACATCTTTCTCCGCATCCTCTATCTTATAGCGCAAAATATTCATTCAGACCAGGTGCTGAAGCGTTGAAGGATGACAACGTACGGCTCTCTGCGCTTTGTGTATCCCTGGCTGATTATGGCGTTTGTTTCTCAGTCCAACAGATGACGATTGTGGCTTAACAACACCTAATCGAGCGAGAAAACGCTCTCAAAGTCATGCGTTCATAGCGAATTTGTACTCGTCCAAGAAAAGACGAACATCTCATGTATCCATAGATTTGGGTGGGGGTCTCCCAGATGAACCGGACTTGATTCAGGAAGTGACTCGCGGAACCGTTGTGAGTTGTGCAATTGAGATTCTTGCAGATAGTAGTGTGACGAATATGATCACAGGACCGTTTCATCCCCACCAAGCCCAAAAATGCACTTCCACTGAACATTACGCCACGGACGAACCGTATAGGCCGTCAGTTTGGCATCTTAACTGAAAAGGTCTTGAATTTCAAGAATGAAACATGTAAATCCCCGGAAGATAATCATGACTCCACTGCATTTAATCTTTTACGAAAAAGTGCTTCGACGTTGTTTTTCAGGCCCATTGAGGCACGTCCCACTTCTGTCATTGAAAATCTCAAGAAGAGGAGACAATGTACTTTGACTCTTGACGGTCCTGGGATCACGAGCGATATGTATGGCTACCCCATTAGCTGGTCGAAGCGGAACCTTATAGCTGTCGCATGTGGAAATGACGTGTTTTATCAGAACCTCAACACCAAGGTGGTCGTGCGGATGTGTGGAGGGTACGAGCCTGGATTGGGACGTATACAGGCAATCGAATGGGGTGACGAGGTGAATGAAAATTATCTCGCGTTGGGGTCAACGGCAGGTGCTGTCCAAGTCTGGGAGGCGGGTGCGTCGGGCAAGACGGGTACAATTGTGCGGTGTTGGGAGGAGGAGAGTTTGACCAAAGTCTGCAGTCTTTCATGGAGAGAGCACGTCCTTGCGGTTGGCTCCCAGGGAGGCAGCATCTCACTGTTTGATTTGCGTGGGACGGGTAAGACTAGCGTCCTACCATCTCACAAAGGACAAGTGCTATCTCTTAAGTGGAGCACCGACGGGCATTACTTGGCTACTGGAGATGATTTAGGTGTTGTTCGGATTTGGGATAAAAGGGCATGCAAATCGTTACTCGAACCTGGCGCACAAAGTGCAAAAATGAGGCATCGGGGCCCGGTCAAGGTATATGTTTGTCAACTGTCCCAGTATAGAATAGTATCTGACAAGGTGTAGGCGTTGGCTTGGTGCCCATGGAAGTCCGATCTATTGGCCACGGGGTCTCTCTATCCAGAAGGCAAAATCCGGGTTTGGAGTGCTGCGGCAGTACATTCATCTCCGACACCCCTTGAGACGATAACCCTGAACACTTCTGTGCTCTCGCTACACTGGTCGCCGCATTGCAAGGAGATACTAAGCACACATGGGCCGACATTCACTCCCCCTTCAACCCTCCAACGAGCACTATCCAGCTCCAGCTTTATACCCTTCCCACCGGTACGAGAGATGAAGACTGTTCCTTCTGTCCTTACCAACGCCATTGTCGTGCACGGCTATCCGTCATGCATGCGGTTGTTGTCTTTGACCGCTCACACGCATCCAGTGACGCACAGCTGTTTGGGACCAAACGGACGGGATGTATTTACCGTTTGTCCGATGGAGGAGACGATTAAGATGTGGCAGGTATGGGGTGAGCGTCCGGAGGTGGATAAGAGGGAGAGTGCATTTGATCGTTGGACAATACGGTAACCAGACGTCGTGACTTGTGTCACCTAATATTTCACGGTTGTTTTTCGATGTGCTGTCGATGTTTTTTGGTTGCAAGCGTGTATCTTTTCCTGATTTGTATGAATACGTGTATGTATTAATGTATTGTACAACCAAAGTAAAATTCTTGAAATATCATCAATCAAAATTAAAACAGAAATAGGCCAGGACAGCAATAGTCCGCTTAGTAATACATCAACTTCTCTTGACGTTGAACGTCGGAAGACCAGCCTGCAATGGCGCCGACAGGTGGTCAGTCGACTATATTGGAATCGTGAACTCTGCATGAGACTGAACAAAACACGTTTTAAACTTCAGAGCCTCGTCGGTCACCCAAACCCCAGCCAATGGGGGACACGACCGTGGTCTTCTTGTTCACCATATGTACGCTATGCATCATTTTTCTCATCTGGAGGAAGTCGGACTCTCTCAAAAGGGTGATGTCTCATCAGTAAGTGGCCGTCATGTACTAGCCAACTTGGGGGTAATTTCGAAACTCATTTTTTTTTTGTTCACCAGGTTAAAGACGTTGTCGGAGCCTGAAGGTCGGATACGCTTGAGTGAAGATGATGGGCCACCCGCGCGTTCGTTTATAGAAGATGACCTGGAAGAGGAAGATGTATCACTCCGGCCGGCGGATGGCGCTGCGACTGCGACTGCGTCAACGCGGCAATAAGCATTTCGTGCTGTTATCCGGTGGTAATGACCCATTCATTATTACGGTCATGAAACAATGAAAATTGCGTCACTTGGTCCAACGACGGTTTTCTTCTTCCCCTTTCCTACACCGCTATGTAACACCATTTCACCATGAATCACTAGACAAGACAATGAACGGCCTACGGACAACTATCATAGACTTGACCACCCCGACCGGCAACTTGGGAACGAACGGACTTAGGTCTACAGGCCCGAAAACATAGGCTTTCAGAGATATATTCACTGGCGCATGGGTGGTATGCGCTGAGCTTGTGTGACATCCTTCGGGGCACCACCATGGAGGCCTGGACTGGTTTACGATGGGTAGGATGTCGGGGCTTGTCTGGATGTCTGGATGTCGGTTGCATTGACCAACCTGGTGATATGGCACGCGATGCAAACACGTGCTGTAACCGTCACTGAAGGAATTCTACTAAGATATCAGGCTTGAAGTTCATCTTTTTTTAATCATACTAGATCCACTCTGTATAACAGAATAGGTACTGTTGCTTCGAATCTGCTACAGTACACTATGTTTTTTTTTTTTGAGTATCAGTGCTTGTATGTCAATATTTGTGTCTATGTTATGATGGGGAAATTGGGGCAAATAGGTTTCTGCATCATGGATTCCATACCATGTAGCTCAAAATAGTGTTGAGCAGCAACTGGATGTGCACTACAGCAGCAACCTGGTGCTCATGGCTGCAGGGACATGCATAAAGCAGTGATCCCACACTCAGTGGTAGCTTTGTCCTGCCAAGGAGAGTAGACACTTACTGTAGTTCAACAGTAGAAGTGGAACTAAAGTTTATTAGTGAAAAGTACACTACTTATATACATTGTTGTTGTATGTATGTATTTACTAATTATTCTATATAAAGTAAATTAAAACTCCCACTGTGG